>JAGVVM010010362.1:0-25255 GCA_019149425.1 Psidium friedrichsthalianum | reverse complement strand
TTCTCTGAAACGAACGGTATATGCTAAAAGGTACGTCAATGAATACCATCAAAGATCAGGAAATTTTAGCAGCGATCGTACTCCCATCGACTTCATCTCCTTGCCCGCTGTCTGCCCCTGGCCCTAATTTACCTTTTTTTTTTTTTTTTCCCCCCCCCCCCCCTCTTTCCTCTCTCCGTCCCCCTCGCACATAATCGTCCTGATACCAACTACTGCATTGGAAACGATTTGTTGTACGTTGACCTCTCGAAAAACTAATTCCAAGGGTCTCTCCCGACCCTTCCACCTCCTACCTTATCTTTGACGCCTCCTTCAATGGTTCACTGAGATCCCCTCTTCGATTTGCCAGTCGAGTTCATTTGGCTAGGTTTGCATGATAATAATCTCTCTGGGATCATGCCATCATGCTTTGGTAACATGACCAAAACTTGAGTATCTAGACTTGACCATGGAATAAATTGCAAGGGCCATTACCGCGCTCATGGTCAAATGCGGAACTTATCATCACTATATCTACGTCACAACGAGGTCAGTGATATATTCCCACATTGGCTAAAACTGCCGCAATGTGCAAGCCTGATTTGCAATCCAACAAAGTTTCATGGTAGGATCAACCCCACTAACTTTGGACTTTCCTTTCCTTCTCTTGATTCCTTTACTTATTTCCAACAACAATCTTACTGGATGGTTGCCCACAGAGATTTTCTCAAACACCTCATTGGAAACAATAGATTTGTCCCAACAATAAGTTTAGAGGGCCAATTCCACTTCCATCTCCGGCCTTACATTTTTATTCCATTGCAAATCATAAATAATATAACAGGAAAGATCCTTCTTTATTGTGCGATGCCATTGGCTCGAGTTCATAAACCTGGTTAAACAACAGTTTAACAGGCACCTTGCCTCAGTGCTTAACAAATCTTAGCACCGGTCTGTTGGTGTTGAATTTGCGCATGAATCGCCTTGAGGGCATAATTCCAAACTCATTTTCTTCCGGAAATAGATTGACCACTCTTGACTGAGTCGAAATGGGTTCAAAGGCACATTGCCCCGGGTCCTGTCAAATGCAAAATTTGGAGGTCTGGATCTCAGTGACAATCGGATAGAGGACACGTTCCCGAGATGGTTGGGAACCCTCCAAAGCTAAAAGTTCTTGTTTGAGGTCCAACAATTTAAGGGTATTCTGAATATTCCCAAGGGAGCTCAACTCTTTCCCGAGTTACACATTTTGGACCTCTCCAACAACAACTTTCGCGGTGTTTTGCCTGCCAAACTTGATGATGACCCTTAAAGGAATGATGAATGGCAAAAAGGGCAAGACGAATCATTGTATATGACCCTGTCTTCCCAATGGCACCATATGAAAACTCGTTACGGGACCATAAAGGGGCAATGATTGAGCTAGTGCAGATCTTGACCTTCTTCACAACCATTGACTTGTCGGCAACTCTTTCAGGGGATATCCCAGGAGTTATTGGACATCTTCACTCTCTCATAGGGCTGAACTTTTCACAATTACCTCACAGGTGACATCCTTCGACCCTCGGGAAACTTGATAATCTTGGGATGGCTTGATCTTCTTCGAACAAGCTTAGGGGGGAGTTTCCCTAGAATTGGCAGATTGGCAATCCCTTGGGTACTTAAATCTCTCCAGAACCGACTCCCGGTCGAATTCCTCAAGACAAGCAATTGAGCACGTTTTTCAAGCGACTCGTTTAGTGGGAATCCGGGTTATGCGGAACTCCATTGCCAAAGCGTGCCCTGGCGATGCTCAACCTCCTCCACCGTGTCCTCATCACCTGTCCATCCCAAAAGGCAGGAGAGTTGGTTCAACATGAAACAGTATGGATCGGTTATGCATCTGGAGTAGTAATTGGGATGTCCATGGCATACATTGCATTTGAAACGGGAAGGCCCATATGGCTCGCGCATGGTTTGCGGATGCTGGAGAGAAGAGCGGCTGAGTGGATGCGGAAACCAAAGTGGAAGGCCATCAGATTTCATGGACAATGAAGTTGTCGGGTATTTGTCTATTTATACTGTGTAGTGTAGATTCGATGAATAAGAATGTCCTCACACCAGCTTGAAATGACATTTCCATTATGAAGGCATGTTTCTAACGCCTCCTCTTCTTTTTACTTGGTGCAATTTTTTTTAAGTTTGAATAAGAAAATGAATAATGAGATCTAGTTTCGAGAAAATGAGTAATGAGATCCAGTTTTAAGAGGCGAAGAAGAAGAAGAAAAAAGACAGAAAAGATGAAGCAAGTGCCATTTCCCCTCAACACTAAAAGGCTTCGAAGTTGCTGTCAGTAGAAAATCGTGGACCAGTAGATATTATAATTTTTCTTTGATGGTGAGCATATGAATATCCAATGTTTACATTGCCTCGCGAGTCCATAAGATGCAATGTGAACTTCCTTAGTTAATCACATATGTTAGGGCAATTGCTGCGTGTTGACACCTAAATTTTGATTTTTTCTTTTTTCATTTATATTGCACAAAAAATGAGAATTTATTCTCACAAAAATATTTCCTCATGATTTGCATATTTTGGTTATTCATGTATTACTTTTTGCATCGATTTGGACCGACAAGAAATTTGACTTAAATCAAAAGAGTCCTAACCCATTGGAACACTTTCAATATTCTTGAAAATTAAGAGTTGTAAGCAATTAAAACTCCTAAATTTGTCCTTACAAAAAAAAACTCCTAAATTTAGAATTCTAATTTAATGGCTCTACTCTAATCTTACCTTAGTTAAGCTTAATCCTCCGGTCCCTAATGAATCCTACTAGGGCCTAAGATTGATCTAACTCTATAAACTAGCCTAAGCTTAGGGTTAGGGGAAGGCCAATCAATGTCACACACGCCAGAGTAGAGGAGGCCAATTCATTCTTTGAATACATGGCAAAAAAATCGTGAGAGGAGAGGTCACACGAAGAGGCCTCATAATTAGAATACATGGCATTGAAGAGAGTCCACAGGGAACTCGCACACAGCCACAATTGGGAGGAAAAAGGTCTGAGGCGTGAGACTTGGACGAAGGAATGGACTCGGAATTCACGCCAGAAAGAAGAGAGGGAGAGATTGCTAGGACTTGACAGAGAGACAAAAGCCTTGTTTTCTTTTTTTGCAGGGTCACGCAAGAACACGGGAAGGTCTCACGAAGGAAAAGCTTTCACTGGTGATTCTCTCCCCGGGCTCCGCCATGTGCACGAAGCGGACACAAGGAGTCTAAGGAAAATCACAGAGCTTTCCCTGAGGAGCACCCAGACCGGCGATCCTCGTCTGTGCGACCCCATCGGAGTCTACCACTAATGCTAGATGCTGTTCTCATGGCGCCACTGTGAACCGAGGCCAAGCCAGATGGATACCGGACTGTCCACGCCCTACCGATGCTCCCTATAGTCTGGTCTTGTCTGCGACAAGATTGAAATGGTTCCCCCGACGACCTCAGCCTGGCGTGGCGTCTATTGTCCATCCTTCGCTGCACATAAACGATGATCCTCCACCATGACGATCCGCTGTTGTCTCTCCTCGGATTAATCACAAAGTTCACTGCTAAACAGAGAACTATCACTGAAGCATATTTTCGCTGGTCGAACCATCCACCGCTTGTGATCCATAGCTATTGTCGTACCAAGCTTGGAGAAGTCATCCACAAAGCAGGTGTCCTTAGTGTTTTTCTACGACAATTCAAGTGCTCATAGGAAGGTTAACTGTTTTGACCTTTACAAGAAGGCCAAAAGAGAGCATTTTTTTCTTCTGCTGTTTACTTTTGCAGGTTATTAAGCGGTCCCCAATTCCTACGCATTGCTGCTCCATGGACGCTAATGAGGTCATTGTGTCACAACGCTTCGCTACGTGAACTACTTCCCCAACAAGTCCGTATCATCTCTGTCCTCATCTACAATGAATCCACTGTAAGTGCCGGAGCCATGCACGCGTTCGTCCGGTTCGTCAATCCGCAAGCCATAGCAGTCCTTTAGCTGAGCTCATCCCTTGATTTTTTGGCTAAATTGACGGGAGGCAAGTGCCCAATCAAGTCCAAGTGGCACACTCTTATTTCACTGGAGTCTACGGTTAAAAAGGAGTAATCAGAATTTTGCATTGTTAAGCTTGAATCGTTGACTTGCTTCCTTTGGTTTTGTCTAGATTTGCTAATTTCACAGTTTTTACTTCATGTCTCTAAAGTGATGTCTTTAGTAAGGGAAGTCAGGAGACTTGAGGCATGAGATAGCAAGCAAACTCCTTAGAGGAAGAATCAACCCATCGAACAGTGTCGAATCTATCCACGAAAACCCGCTGGTCAGCCACACAATTTGAGCAAGATCGAGCCGATCCGATATCGGCTCAAATTTGAAAAGTGAATCTTCGGATAAGGGGCTGTTTTGGGCAATTTCAAGCTTGTACGCATGCAGGATTTTTTTAGCAAAGCAAGGAATTTGAGTCCGCCACTATCCTTACTATGTGTGAGTCCCTATCCGTGGGAGTGAGTCCCTATCCGTGGGGTGAGTGATCAGAGTATCCAATTCAGCAATTGGATTAGCTTCCGCCGAATTTAGGTAACACTCTCTATCCCTGAATATATATTTTTTTAAATATGTTACTTAATTTGATGATTGCATATCCATAGTGAATATCCTGCATATCTTAATGCCTTGTGGATAAGATTTGTTTGGATTGCATATATCTTTCTAAAATAGAGATTCCTGGAAATATTTTCAAGAATCTTGAAAAGAAATTTTGCTAATTTGAAGAAGATGATAATCTTTTGCAGATAAGATAAGATTTGTCTACCAATTCCAATCTTCTCATGTGATTTTTGAAAAAATCCAGATTGGTAGTTAGTTTATATTGTCTAATAGTGTTTGATTGTTTCGGTGATTGTTACTTATCTTGTTTGCATTATATTATCATGTTTGTTTATTTCATATCACATCTCTTATAATAAATTTTGCACATTTATAACAAACATGCCCATAATATATGCTCTCTTTATATCTAGACCCTTCGGAAAATAAAATTGCATGCCTTAGTTATGATCTTGTGGAATGGGGACGGCAATTTAGTATAGAATTTCGTATTCCGCCCTTTAGTAACAAGGGATGATGTTATTCTAAACAATTATCCCGCATACGGCTCGAATCAGAGGACGTAGCGGATAAAATTCTTCCGAGCTAGATCTTTGGGAATAGTGAATTTATCAGAAAAAAATCGAAATTAAAAGGTAACTAATGGGCAGTTTTGTTTCTTTTTTTTCAATCTTTGCATTTCATTTGTTTAGTTCATTAAATAAAAAACTCTCAAAAAATAGCTCTCATTTTTTTAATAGTTAATCATGTCAAAAGTCTGTTTTACGTCCTAAATATCATCTAATAGAAGTTTAAGACTTTAAGAAATTATTTTTCTTTGATTAATTGGAAAACTCCCGATAACACTCATTTTAAGGCATGTGTCATAATAGTCCATCATTTAATCAAAATACAAAAAAATCATTTTTTGCATATACATTGTCTTCATTTCATTTCAAAAGGAAAAAAGTCCATTCACTTCACCATCATCAATGGAAAAGATTTGTCATGAAATTTTGTCCCGAAAAGGCATTAATTTTTTCAATTAAGTAATCAAGTCTTACACTCATTTTCTCTAGTGTCGCAGAATAATTAATTCTCCCTGTTAATTTATTTAGGTTTCTAATCGACCTACCCAAGAACGACTCTGGCGGCCCCAAAATTAATTGATGTCGTAAGCAGGAGCATCCGACCACGATTAAGTGTGTTAACAAGTTAGTCAATTGCCCTTTGCAAAAATCGGTCTTTCATGGAAGAAGCAAGCCATTCATATAAAATATCAGTTTCATTCGAGATCTAGTGAAGTCCGAGGAGATTACATTACAGTTTTGCAAGTCGGAAGACCAAGTGGCTAACATGTTTACTAAGCCGTTGAAGACGGACTCCTTCTTAAACTCAAAAGAATGATCGACATGGTCAAGATGAGCTCGATTTAAGGGAGGCTATTGGAAATGAATTTTTTTTTGTAATCCAAGCTCATCTCGTGAATTGGAGTCTTGCAGTTTTATCTAGAGACTTGGAGTCTTAGAAATCACTATCTAGAAAATTATGTTTACTTATTGTTGCTTGTTTTCAAGAGTCTTTAATTGTTCTTGTTATCTAAAGGGTTTATAAATATTATGTAATCCTTCATGAATATATATGAATTTCGATTCCAACATCTTCGAAGGTTTCTCTTTTTGGTTTTTTGGAAGCATCAGTTTTTTCAGACTACAGTTCAAATCCAGAACTGCAATTCTTGCAAAAACTCTACTTAAGCCACTGCAAAAGAGGTGGTAATATTGGATATCTCATTTACGAGCCTCGTGCAAAAGAACCTTCCAACTTCCTCTCCCATCGTTTTCTTAAGTTGAATACCTATCCCAAACACCTACTTTTTTTTTTCCCAGGACTAAGGGCCGCCGAGGGCTCATTGGCCTCGCTCACCTAGATCCAGCTAAGGCTGCATTGCCCTCTTCCTGATGCCGGAGAGGGTCAGCCGTGACCTCGCCAGCTGTAAGTCCAAGGGAAAAAAAAGGAAAAGTAAAGAAAGAAAAATTTAAAATTTTTTTAAAAAGTATTAAATTATTATTAAAAATGTTCACTTTAGCACCCATCGTGTCATGCAAGACCGTCGACGTCCACTAAAGAGATTTCAGCCAAAATTGGTTGGATGGACTCAATTCGCAAAAACGCTAAAAAGTTTAGGATTCAATTGACATAATTAAAACGTGAAGGTAAAAATGAATGAAAAAAGAATCACTTCCTTCTCTCCTCATTCTCTCCCAAGGGTTTCTCACCCTGCCCAACTTAGCAGACACCCTTGAGGGGGACTCTCTCTCTCTCTGCTTATTTTATTTCTTAATTTTTGTCTTTTAGGTTTCTTTGTCGATTTTGTGGACGATGTCAACATCTCCATGGAAGTGAGCTTTGAAGACCAAAGTGCGAGTGCCTCGAAAGAATCTGCTCGCTCACTTTGGCTCCGAGTACTTCTCTAGATAGTCAAGCCCTCCACAAGTCTTCGAGGTTTCTTTGCTGCCGTCTACAGTAATCAGCTTATCTAAAAATGATTTTGCGATCAATTGATAACTATTTGTATCCATTCTCTCTAAATCTAGAGTTAGATATAGATTTGGGTGTTCTTCTATCCCGATTTAGAGATAAATCCTAGATTAATACGGCATTTTTTCTCTATGTTCTTTCAACCTATTAGTGGTGTTGTGGTCTTTGAACTGTGATGGTGCTGGGATGCCAAATCTAGGTGTGTACTGCTTTTAACCAATCTCGATCTAGAGATAAATCTCAAATTTATAAGGCATTTTCTATATTCTTTCATCTTATTAGTATTGTTGTGGTCTTTATATAGTGCTGGTACTGGGAACGCCAAACCCAGATGTGCATCCCCTTTGGCGAAACCGTAGTTATTAGAGAGGAATTTCTTGAAGTGTGCTCATCATTATTGCGAACGCGAGATTCGATAATTAGCTGCCGTATGAGCTTTGATTCTAGGACAAATTCATCTTAGTGGAAATGGGCCAGTCTCTGCAAGCGACATCAAGTTGATTGACTTTTAAGATTTACTAGTTTTATTTGCTTTGTGGGATTTGCCATCTTTATTTTGAAGTTATGTACTCTTTTTTCCATATGAAATGAAGATTTTCATCATGGGAAAAAAATTTGCCACAATTAGAAGGTTTAAGAATGAATTGGCATAGATGCAATAGATTTTAGAACTTTTTTGGTACTTCTCCTCTTATGGCTAAATCGTGAACGTAACTTTAGGGCCGTTGAAAAGAGGGGAAAAATATTACCTAGAAACATGGTCGTCAAATTAAGAACATTTTCATGGCAAGGTTTTCTATTGAGGATTCTCTTTCTAATTTTAGCAGGTAAAGATCACTACAAAGACACAAAAAATGATATTAAATTTTGTCTTGATGTCATCTTCTGATCATTTGGAAGGCAACTTCCAGCTACTTTTTTTTTTCCTCTTCTAAACTTTGTTACTTTTGACGAAGTTAGAACGCTTTTTACATGGGAATCCAATCCCATTGATGTTGTTGTCTTTTGGTGAAAGCACTCGGAAATATAATATATGTTTGGCATAAGCCCACCAACAGACCTTTGAGAGAAGACTTGTGTGATCACTTGGCTTGTTAGAAAGGGTTATAAAAGTTGAATACCTATCTCACCACCAATAATAATCCATTTTTTGTGGTGATGGTATGGTCAACAATCCAACCAGAGCTTTTAGAAAGGCTAACCCGTTTTGGGAGCTCATCGACAAATTTTCTAGAGGAGACTTGCGTGGATCACTTCACACTTTACAAGGGCTGTATAATTGGAAGAACTTAACTCAGCATGCTAAAGTGATGGGGGTGGATCTAGGGGTTTAGCCTAGTGGGCAGATCAAAATTTTAATAAGCCTCTAAATCAAAGGCCAAGAATCTCTTCTTGTTAAATCTAATCCAATGGGATACTAAAATCCGTCGACCTTAACTGTCCAACATAGGGATAATGTCCAAAAGTCTTAAGCCTATTACCTTTCACTTTGACCAAATTAGTCTTAACCCGTTTGACAATTTGCTAACGTAGTCATTTGGCTAAAATTGATCGGAAATCGCAAACGCGACCACCAGTTGTCCAAAGTGGCACAGCGAGCCATCACCTGAGGCCCCTAGCTACATCCATCCATCTTTTCCTGGAAGATGAACAGTAAATAATAATAATAATAAAAAGTGCAAAAATTAATGATTTAGAAAATATTTTCCTAAAAATGATCGATTGTATCGCTTAAATAATTATTCATGAAAATTTATTATCGCTCATAAAAATGAATGAACAAAAAAGTTTGAGCATAAATTGTTGTTGATAGTAAAAATATTTTTCATTAAGTAATTATCTCAAGCAATACAAGAAATCATTTTTAAGGAAAATGTTTTTCTAATCATTCATTTTTGACGAAAATTATGTAAATAGGTATGGCAAAAATTACTTCACCTTCCGAGTGATAGCTAGTTGCTAAACCCCTTGTCCCTACCATGTCATCTATGGTGACCATTCCAATTCCCAATTTCATCGTTCCACTACAATAATGGAGATTTTGAGTACTACTCATTTGGTGATCTCATTTATAGGAATAAACATAGTGAAATACTGGAAATCATCTGATAGAAATAGAAAAAGAGATGTCAAACTCTCTTCTTGTGAGGGTTTATTTAGACACACATTTGTATGTATACATGACACTCGGTTTATCCTTTGCATTCGAATTCATGCTCGTGCCAGTACAGATGTCTTTGAATCTGCACTGAAATTTACAGACACTTTTTTTTCCCTGAGAAGGTCTGAACTAATACGGCCTACAAAGTAAGCACGGAACAAGTACAGTAGACATGAAATTGCATATGTAATACCTACAAAGACCTGGGACTGTTGTGTGTAAGTGGTGAATATGTTGGGACGGGATCGAGATGGCCAACCCTAAAATATGGAAATTGCACTGATTTTATCATGATAGCCACAAGAATCGGATGTTAAAATATGCGGCCCTTTTAAATTTGCTTGCCGTATTATCTAAGTTAGTAAAAACTTAGTGATGGCTTGAAGAATGGCTTGAAAATTGTTTCATCACCAAACTTTGATGGGATATTCCAAAAGAAGTGATTCCACCCTTGTGAGCGCGTCCCCCTGCAGATCGCTGCACCGGCAGCAATTGAATATCTTTTACACGCAATAATGTAAAACAAATATTTTAGGACTGCTAATAGATTTTTCACAGGAAAGTGCATTGATCAACCCCGAAATGCATAGTCAAAATCATGACCAAGAGACGTGGAGGAGTTCCCTAAAATCCATCAATTTTTTTTTTTAACTGAGATGTGTCGATTTGGATATGAACCTTATCAAAAGCAAAATAGGAAGAGGAAAAAAGCAGGGAATTCATATGAAAATTTTCAGGAATCATATACAATCGGAAGTCGTTTGAAAGTTGCCAGAATCAAATGCTAACGGGAGATTGTGTCGATTTTTCTGCATTTGATTAGAATCGAAATGCCTTTGCCCTTTCGATTGCAGATAAAAAGGCATTAGTCATTGAACTGAAGTGGAAGGACGACTTCATTTGATTTGCTTTTGGCTCAACCGTGAACGTGACTTCGGCATTCATGAAAAGGCGAAAAAGAAAAAGGTACCCAAATACATGGTCAAGTGTAATTAAGACCTTGTCATGGCGGCCGAATTTTTTCTTCTTTCTAATTTTAGCGGGTAAAACAAAATCAACTAACCTGCCCTTTCGATGAGATCTCCGGTTGCGTCCTCCATCTCACCATTACTTGCAAATTGTTTTGTGGCTCTCTCTATTCCAATAGCTCCCTCCTTCCGAATCTTCAAACTGTTGAGGTTCTCCCAAAACAACTTGACCAAGTTCCCCTATTTCCTGAATTCCTTGAACAGTTTAGCATGATTAGACCTCTCTCGGAATAGAATGAGTGGGGAGATCTCGAGGTCGTTTTGGGCAATAAGCCCCTATACATTGCACGCGTTGGATCTTTCTTATAATCTTATGGAGGGAGGTATACAACAACTGCAATGGAAGATTTTGTCACATATTTACCTTGATCAGGATGGTTTCACCGGTGAGATCCCTTCTTCGATTCACGAGTTGAGTTCACTCTGGATGTGGATTTCTCTAACAATAATCTCTTAGGGAATATGCCACCATGTTTTGATCATATAACCAGTTTTATGTTTTTAGACTTGAGGAGCAACAAATTCCGAGGGTCATTACCATGTTCCCTGGTCAAATGCACGCAATTAATATCGCTACTTCTTAGTCATAATGATTTTAGTGATATCTTCCCACATTGGTTGGATGCACCCGCTTCCGGATGTCCTCGATTTGCGATCCAACAAATTTCACTGGAGGATCAACCTCAGTGGTTGTGGACTCCTTCTCTGCTCTTGTTGATTTACTTATTTCCAACAACAATTTTACTGGACGGCGGACCATACGGATTTTCTCAAACAGCCCATTGGGGGTAGTAGATTTGTCAAACAACAAGTTTGGAGGGCCAATTCCATTGCCATCTCCCGTCACATATTATTATTCCATTGCAAGTAATTATATCACTGGAAAGAACCCTTTTTTGATATGCAATGCCACCAAGCTCGAGGTTATGGACTTGTCTAACAATGACTTAACAGGTGACTTGTCTCGGTGTTTAACAAATTTTAGCATCATTCTACCAATTTTGAACTTGGGAATGAATTACCTTGAGGGCACAATTCCTCAATCGTTTTCTTCAAAAAAAAATGAAAAAGATTAACGACTCTTGACTTGAGTCGAAATCTATTTGAAGGTTCAATGCCCCGGTCCCTTGTCAAATGGAAATATCTGGAAGTTCTAGATGTTAGCGACAATCACATAGAAGATACTTTCCCGATATGGTTGGGAACACTCCCAAAACTGGAAGTTTTCATTTTGAGGTCCAACAATTTTAAGGGTCTTTTGAATATTCCGAAGGGAGCTCAGTTATTTTTTAAGTTACACATTTTGGACCTCTCTAATAACAACTTTGGCATTCCTTTGCCAGCCAACTTGATGATAAATTTTAAGGGCATCATGAATGGTGACAATGCGCAAGACCAACCATTGTATATGACACCGTCTTTAAGGATGGTGTCATATGAAAATTCTGTTACCGTGACAATAAAAGGGCTAAAGATTGAGCTAGCGAAGATCTTGTGGGTCTTCAAAACCATTGACTTGTCGCACAATTCTTTTCACGGAGACAGTCCTAGAGTCTTTGGAAATCTTCACTCTCTCATAGGGCTCAATCTTTCTCATAACCACCTCACAGGTTCCATCTCTTTGACTCTAGGGAACCTGACTAATCTTGAATGACTCGATCTATCTTTAAACATGCTTAGCGGTGGAATTCCTAGAGTATTGGGAGATTTGGCATTCTTTGGACACTTGGACCTCTCGAACAACCAACTCACCGATCGAGTTTCTCAAGACAAGCAATTGACGGCATTTTCAAATGACTCATTTAGGGGGAATCCAGGGTTATTTGGAACTCCACTTTCAAAAGCATGCCCTAGCAATACTCCACCTAATCTGCCATCATCCTCATCAACGTTTGATCGCGCAGGATGTGAGAGTTGGTTCAAATAGAAAGCGGTGTGGGTCGGTTATGCATCTGGAATTGTAATTGGATTTTCCATAGCTTACATTGCATTTGAGACGAGAAGACCCAAACGGCTCACTTGAGGTGTGAGAATGCTAGAGAGAAGATCAGCGAAATTGATGGACAAGGAAAAAAAAAAGGGAATGCCATCAAATTTCATGGACAATGAAATTGTCGAGTCTTAATTGTCTCTCTAAATCGTGCCATGCAGATTCAGTGACTAATGATGTCACCAGACTAGCTTGAACTGCCATTTTCCTTATGGAGGCCTGTTTCTATTGTCTTCACTTCTTGTTTCTTGGTGCAGTCATACATCGGGTGAATTGAGATGATGAATAATGAGATTTGTCAAGCACACAACTTTAAGAAAAAAGAAACAAAATAACTAAATAAATAAAGGAACCAAGTGTCATTATGGCTTAACGAAGTGAAGACTGACCTTAAACCATCAACCAAAGTGGAACATAACAATATTCAATGGGATGTTCGAAGTATTTTCAAATTCCAATAACTCTACCAAAAACAATAAGAGAGAGTGCGCGCCCGCAATAATTTACCGTCCAAATACAAAGTAATTCGTCTACCATATGGTCGTGGCGATAGCCATACATGTCTTTATTAATGGTCAAATTCTGCCATTGGATAGTCTCATATACAAAAGATGCCATAATCGGCTTGATTAATATCCCTTCAAGAACAGTAAACGAAGACTTCCTTGATGTGCATTTTGTGGCAGTATATAATGGAAGAAATTCATATAAAATCCAAGTTATTAGATCAGCCTATCAATGCCCATTTTACATGGATGCCCTGAAGATAACACAAGTTTCTCTTGTGTATTGAGTTAAGGAGCACATAAAACTTATTACAATTATGTCAATTCAATCATAAATATTTTTATTGTAAAAAAATAAAAAAAAATTACTAATTAAGTACTAAACATTTTGCATTCATGCTAATTCAATCCATTTGGCCAATCGACACTGGTGTTAACTATTTTAATAATATTTTTTGAATTTCTTTTTTCTTTTTTTCTCTTTCTTTTTGTTTTTCTTCCCACTAGCTTGCAAGGGTCACCGAAGCTCACCAGGGCCTCGCTGTCCACAGGATAAGGTGCCATGGCCTCTCTAGCTACGAACAAGGCCACCAAGGCCATGGTGAGGCTACCCTCACCCAGCGACCAGCGAGGTCCGGCGACCCTCACTGGCCACAACTTGCCAGCCAATGGGAAGGAAAACAAAAGGAAAGAGAAAAAAATAAAAAATTGAAAAATTATTAAAATACTATTAAAGATTATTCATGTTAGTGTTAGAGAGGCTGGGTCATTGCCCGCCGGCCAAATGAATTGAATTGGGACAAATGCAAAAATTTAAGACTCAATTGGCCAAAAAAAAATGTTTAGGATTGAGTTGACACAATTCCAATATGTTTATATTTTTTTTTTTTTGATAATTTTTCCTTTTGTAGCCTGAGAAATTGGCTCCCTCAAAATTTTCCAATCAAGTAATCTATTTTACGAAACATCCCTGGATCAACTGATAATCCATCACGATGCATTTGTCGGTAGGTAAGATGATAAAATAAATCTATTTCCAGCTTGTTCCTCTTACGGTCTTATGATTAGCTCATCAGTATGCTCTACGTAGTTCGAATCACCCCAATTGTCTACTAGTGAAATTGATAATTTACAGTAATAATTATTATCATTATTTCCCTGTGTTACAACGGACACTGCTAGTTATATATTAAAGCAATCCGTACTCTGCAAACAGGAAAATGTGCTCCTTACCCGTAAATGAAAACAATGTTAATATTCTACTCAAAATTCATGGCGGTAAAATAGTTATTTTGCTCGTAAGTGATACCATTAATCCATATTTTCTAAAAGTTTGTAACGAATTCGTAGCCTACTAGAGATAATATGCTCAACTGTAAAAATCAACAATCCATAAGTTATTTGAACCCGGCATGGTGATTATTTCTTTTTTTTTTTGGTGAAATGTTTATTTCTTTAGTATGTGTGTTACCGACAAATAAACGATGTACTATTAAAATCGAAATAATGGCAGTAATCTACTATAAATTCATAGTGGGAAAGTGTTCGTTTTCTTTTTGTGGCGTAAGAATAATAATTATTCACGTTCCACTTTTACTTCTTCTAAAGTTGCGACTGCTCTGAGGACACAGCATTTTTCCACCTTTATTGCCCTCATTCATTTCTCGTAAAAAACAAGATGGAGCTAGCAGAAGAGACCAGCTTTAATGTTCCTATTGTCCTTACGTTTCATTGATCCTCCTGCCATGCTTTACTGTCAATGTGGATTTCAGTGGTTTCTTTCTTGAAACTTTTGAGACTCATGCATATTGCTGCTGCCCCTTTCAACATTAACTTTTCTTCATTTTTATTGTGTTAATACCATGAAAAATTTCAAACTGGTACACGTGACAAATTTGCCCTAAACTAATCTCTTGATCAATGAAAACTCCAAAACGGTACACATGTGATAAATTTACCCCAAATTAATAAAAACCTAAACTAGTGCACCAGTGACAAATTTATCTTCTGTAAGTTTTCGTTAAATTGGATTAATACCACCAAAAATCTCAAACTAGTACACCTATGATAAATGGACGGGGTAAAACCCCAAACCAGTATATCTGTCAATCGCCATATGTTATCCAACTCAGCAATTCAATGGTAAAATTTAATGAAAATAAATGGAGATTTAATTTATCACGAGCATACCTGTTTGGATTTTTTATGGTCAAAAAATTAATTTTGAGTAAATTTATCACAAGTGTACCAGATTCGAGTGTTTTTTGTGATTAACCCTCTGATTCTTATATATATCAAGTCTTTTTACCCCTCAGCATTCATAATTGTATGAGGCTTTGCTATTTTAGTTGGTTTCTTTCCTTACGTTCCTGTTCTTTACAAATTAATGTTTGATTGCCGTGTTTGTGATGGATTGGCCTGCATACGGACAAATTTCGATACTCTTTCTGGTGCAATTTATCATCCTTCTGTCAAGTGACTTATGATTGTAAAACTTCATTTGCAAGTTGATATCGCCTTCTGATGCTTGCGATGTGATCAGATTGTCGCCTTGTTTGAATTTAATTGCAATTCCATACGACTTGACTAACCCTGAAATTTCAGTAACCAAGCAACCAACTAAATTTCACGTTAAATTCTTTTGGTGAAAATAAATTATAGCGACTACACTCTTATGAATACCTGAAATTTTGTGACTGTTTGTCGGCACGGTGCCATGTAAATATAGAAAGCTGCTGTGTGTACAACAACTTTGATGTAAATATGCTTTCTGATTCTAAGTGTTATAGAACCAGTAATGGATAGTTGCACGTAACAAACTTCTGAAAAGGCCAACTCCAGAAAGCACAAACGTATGAACAGGGCAATATAATTTTCTCAGCTTCCCGGTATTTACATACATGAAAAATTTGTCATCTTGGTGTCAAGTGGGATATAAGTCGCCTAACATAGCAACAGACATATCTGGGATTTTTTTTTTCTTTTGAGGAGTGTTCAATTCTTGTTTACATGTCAAGTTGCTTTTCCCAAAATATGCAGTGTGATGTTTCTGTGATCACATTGCATTAGGATTCTTATTTTCTACGTCACACGTTTGGTTGGGATGATTGAAACAAATAGTGACTTTGGAAGATGAGGATTGTGTTGGTGAAATCCTTGATGACAATGATTCTAAAGTAAGTTCATCATGACTCTTTAGGTCATCATTTGGGATTTACAGAGTTTAGAGATTCCTAGTAGTCAAATTTCATACTTCAGTTCCGCTTTCTTCGCTTTCTTGAGCTCCATGAGTTCAGGCAATGTTAGGGACTTTCAAGAAAATCCAAAAGAAAACGGAGTGAAGTTGCGAAGTTGCTTGCTAAAGGAAAGTTAGACTCGATCTGGATGAGATTAGAGCACAAATATGACAGAGGGTTGGAGACACTTCTCTAGCCCTTAAATTACGGGTGAATGTGATAAGGAACTCCTTCCAAGGCAGCTCCAGACGAATTATGCCTTCTATACTTGTTACTGCAGAACTGCCAATAGCAGGACTTGCAACGAACCAGACGAATCCTGTAACTTTGAGTCACATCTTTGGCTGATTAAGCTGGAGCAGTCATTTCAATAAAGGCTATGTCTGAGTTGTCAAACTTCTAATGGTGCGGGTAGTATGTGAGGACACTTTAAATATTCCCTCTAGTTGCATGTCTTTTTCACTAGCAGATATTACAAATGTGGCTTCATGTAGAACGAAACGAATTTGCTCATGGACCAAGAGGAGTTGCAAATTTGATCCTAAATAGCATTTGGCCGCCATTTTAGCTTCGCTTCGGTTTTGGTATTAATCGATTCGCAAGATATCGAGTTTGTTTAATGGCTCTCTGGTGATGGTACGTTTTGAAAGGGATGAATTTGCCCCAGGCTTTGTAATTCTCTCTGATTTAAAACAGAACTCCTTCCCGAACTCCTTCTTGAATTTTGTTTCTCAAAAAAGATAATGAAAAAGCCAGTACGATGATCAATTATGAGATTTGAACTTGGCATTGTTATTTCCATGAGCCAATAAATGTGACCCGATAATCAAACATTTCTTCAAATGCATCATTGAGTTTGCTATTTAACAACATTTTATTCCCAGTGATATCTTGGGTATAAAAAGGAGGATGTTGCGAAAAAAGCAGGCTACATAATAATGCGATCAGAGAGAATATTTGATATTCAATGTAATATAGCCATCAATCAGCTCTCAGAAGAGCTGAATATCAGAAAACCAGAGGTATATTGTCGCTTTAGTCCTAAGATTTGCACTTGAGCTTTTTCATTGCTTGTATCTGCCTCTCCGAGCTTTGTTTTCCTTTCCGTTTTTCTCAGCTTGAAGTAAACCGTCCTTTCAAACACAGCATGCTCCTCCTAATGCTCGCAAAACCTGCCTTATGTGACAGGGTCATCAATGTGAAACTGTATCTGGATTTGCTTGTGAGGCTATCCCTATAACAGGTCAAGGAATAAAAGTTGGGGAAGAGGTTGATGGATCTAAGCAAGCTAAACGTGACCACCAGGATCAGAAGGAGCCTGTATCAAGTTTACATAATTGAGGTACGAATCATAGATAGGGGAATGGTCGTGCTTATTGGTCATCTACTGCTTTGTGGAGAAATATCTCTCTGATGTCAATTTCTGCCGCAGGTTCTAGGAGGAAATGCCAGAAAAATCAGTGCTGTTAGATTTGCACGGCCTGAATGAGGAGATGTTGCAGAGTAAGGACGTAACTTGGTTGGTCCCCAAAATCATTAAAAGGAAATGGAGCTGTAATGAGGACATGCGAGGCAGCGAACAGGAGGTTTTGTCACTCAGACAAACATGCAAGCGATAAACCGAAGATGACTGGAAAAACTAGTCAACTGTAGCATTGTTACTTCTTCTTGGACATGATAAGATGTGGTAGAGAAGGATCAATGGATGAATGAGAAGACGGGTTTCGAAGATCAAACTGTAAGTTCTTTCCACAATGCGGTGAAGCTGTGATATCTGAATCTTCATACGCAAAGTTCTCAGTGATGAAGTTAGCTGTATTATAGTGCCAATGATTCGATAAATGGCATGCTTGCTCTTCAAGTGCGGTGGGGAGATAGAAGACCAGAAAAGGCCTTGACGCAGGCGAATCGACAGAGAAAATAAGGTCAGCTTGGGAAAACATTTCAAATGGTTGAGAGAACAGGGTGTGGGTCAAGCCGGCACTGACCCGCCAAGGCTTTTTACGAAAATGGGTTAAAAAATTTATCTTTTTACGGATTTGGGTTTCGCGGCTAAAAATTACGAGAAAGGGGCTTGTTCGGCAGTTCAACCGCCGAACAAGCCCCCGTTCGGCGCTTCAAGCGCCGAACAAGAAAAAAAATAAAAATAAAAAACAACCAAAAACCTTGTTCGGCAGTTTAACTGCCGAACAAGGAAAAGAGGGGGGTTAAAAAAAATTAAAAATTCGTAAAAAATTATAAAAAAGAAAAAATACCAAAAAAATTCTAAAAAATTTCCATAAATTCCAAAAATTAGGAAATTGACCATTTTAACGAGTCGGTCCTATTTTTGATGGTTTTCCCTTTTAGACATTTCGAAATGACGATTTTGCCCCTTACGGGCAAATTGTCTCGAAAAATTTCAAAAGTTTCCAAAAAAAATTCCAAAAATTAGTAAATGGGCCACTTTAATTGGCCAATCCTACTTTAAGGATTTTTCTCATCTATCTTTTCAAAATGATGATTTTGCCCCTTATGGAAAAAAAAAATGTTCACGAAAAAAATAGTCAGTATTTTAAATGGTCCAACATGGAAAGGTTTTTAAAATAAAATTTTGGCAATTTCTTCATATTTGTAGTCTACGGAATCTATTTTCTTATTTTCGGATATTTTCTTAATATGAAAAATAATATTAAAATTTACGACAAATTTCAAAAATTACTTTTCTTCCAAATTGGATCCTCAGGCTTCGTTAAAGCTTCTAAATATGATTTTTCAATGCCTATAGATTCAACGATGTCAACACATAGTAATATCATATTTATGATGTAAAAAGTTCTAGTACATCAAATTTATAATAATACATAATTTTGGTTTATATGGGTTTTGCTCATAATGAGTCAGCGTCACATTCGAATTATGTGTCTGACTCAGATCTTCTGCAAGAAAATGAACAGGTAACGATTGATGAGAAAAATATTTATGATGGAATATTTTTTTTTGTGAATACTTTTTTTTCCATAAGGGGAAAAATCATCATTTTGAAAAGATAGATGAGAAAAATCCTTAAAAGTAGGATTGGCCAATTAAAGTGGCCCATTTACTAATTTTTGGAATTTTTTTTGGAAACTTTTGAAATTTTTCGAGACAATTTGCCCGTAAGGGGCAAAATCGTCATTTCGAAATGTCTAAAAGGGAAAACCATCAAAAATAGAACCGACTCGTTAAAATGGTCAATTTCCTAATTTTTGGAATTTATGGAAATTTTTTAGAATTTTTTTGGTATTTTTTCTTTTTTATAATTTTTTACGAATTTTTTAATTTTTTTTAACCCCCCCAACTTTTCCTTGTTCGGCAGTTTAACTGCCGAACAAGGGCTTTTTGTTTTTTTTTTTATTTTTTTTTCCTTGTTCGGCAATTGAACTGCCGAACAAGGTTTTTGGTTGTTTTTTTTTTATTTTTTTTTGTTGTTCGGCGCTTGAGCGCCGAACGGGGCTTGTTCGGTAGTTCAACTGCCGAACAAGCCCCTTTCTCGTAATTTTTTAGCCGCGAAACCCAAATCCGTAAAAAGATAAATTTTTTAACCCATTTTCGTAAAAAGCCCAGCAGAAGCCAGGGCGATAGTTGAGGTGTTGAAGTTTTTCAGATCCAGAAGCGATGATAACTTGTGCTTGAGGTCTGACAGCCTTGCGACAGTGGGAGCTGTATTGGGGACAGAGGAAGTGGCAGATTACGTAGCAAAATCACTTCGCTCAAACTCTCTACCTCCTTCTTGGGTGCCTAATCCCCCTCCATCCCTTTGGGACTTTTTATATTTTAATTCCCCGTCTTTGGGACTATCTTTCAAGAAACTCTTAATGATTAGAATAAAGTATCTTTCTGACCAAAAAAAAAAAGAAATCATATTTTACTAAAATTTTTAGGAGTTTTAAATTATGAGGAAACTAATCAAGAAAGATATCAATCAAAGAAAAAAATTCCAAATAAAGCAAGGGAAAGCAATCATCAAGATCAAACCATGGATTTTTTTTTTTTGTAAGGACAAACCATGGATATTCACTTCTATTTTTTTGAAAACTATTGCATTCCTAATCCAAAGCCGGCTTGCTGAAATTAGCGAACCAAATCTAAGTAATCGTAGATTGGATCTATTAATTTCTCATTTTTCACTAAACCAGAGGTGTCAACGGGTGGGTTGGGTCGGGTTTGAGTTGGGTCGAATATGGTCCGACCCATATTGACCCATCTAACCCGTCTTGACCCATATTTAATGACCCATACCCGACCCGACCTGCAACTGACCTATACCCGACCCGACCCATTTTGACCCGTATTATCTCATTTAATCTATTTTAGGCTATTTACATGTGTATATTACCTGGCTAAAAACTTCACACCAAATAAAAAAAGCAAATTAAATAATAAAAAAATGTAAAATAATAAATGTAAAAAAATATCTAAATTGAAATACTTATAAATAAATTAAAAAAGGCTGACTAAATACTTATAAATTAATCCAATCTATGTAAGGGAAAATGCTAAAATAAGACGGTAATGATAAAATGAAACAAAATATTTGCAACCTCATTTGTAATTGATCCATATGGAATAAAAGATTGACTAGTTTCCCACATATATAATCTCTAGTTACAAAAGCAAGTTTCGACATCTCCAAAGCAAACCCCTGCAACCAAGAAATGACTATTTCAAAACTATCAAACAATTTGCTCAAGATAGAAGGTTGTAAAGGCTATAATCTTGAATTGCGTGCCATCCAACCTAAAAACTCTCAAAGAAAAAATCTTGAGCATAATGTTTTAGTTCCCTTCTCTGACTCACTAGCGAGGCAACAGCTTGTTTATCCGAACCTAACCTGAATTAAATACAAGGAAAACAGTTAACCTTATATATACTACTCATGATATTTATTGTCAATGACTACAGTTTCCACATTAAATTTATTCCACAAGTCTCCACGATACCAAAAGTGTAGAAACTGCAATGTTGACCACTAGCATGCATCATTCTTATTCCTGTACCTATTGCATGCCAAAAGTGTAAGAAACTGCAATCTTCGACGTGTACCATATTAACACCTCTGACTAATCACGAATAGTACTTGTCCAATTTAGGAAATACATTACCCTTTTAGGAAAGAAACTTTCCTAATTTGGATTAGGGTTTTTATTTAGAAAAGTATGCCAGAATGTGATTATTGATTTAAAGTTGTACAACTTTTACGAATTTTTCCCATAAAACTCAAAAATCTTGCAAAATTGCTTCCTTGTTATCAAAACTTCGAAAAAAAAAGTGTTCATTGATAAAAGATTCATATTTTTCAATCCTTGATGGCAAAAACGTGTCAAATTCGAAGAGATCAATGGATACACGCAAATTCTGATCTAGCAATCGCATATTTGCAATCAAATAGACAAAGGAATTACCTTTTATTGCCGGATCACCACTGCCTATGCGTTGATCAGAACTTGTTGAACTCCGATCATGGCCAAGAAGATTCTCAATGAAGCTCCTTTTTTTTGGTTCTCCACTGGGCAAACGTCCCTTCCCCTTCTTGATGGTGGCCGCTTCTCTATCTCTCGTGGTCTCTCGATTTTTCCTCCAAAATTCTGATTAAGAGTCGATTACTCTGGATGTTTGCCCTTTGTTCGCTCTCCTCGATACGTCTCTCTCTCTCTCCTTAGAGATCTCTGGATTAGTCTGCAATTTAATTGAAGATTACCTGCAACAAAAAGGACTAGATGTAGGTGAATCAATGGCTCGGCGAGGATGATCACAGACCCGTCGTGGCATGGACGCTGGAAGCGAGGGAAGCTTCACAACTCGGCCGCAGTTGGGCAGGTGGAACAGCTCGTGTAGGTTAGGGCTTCACGGCCGGATGTGAGCAGCTTCGTCGTGGCAAAGGCAGCGGCCCACTGGGGACTTGGACTCGTCAGCTTCGTCGACTCGACAGAATCCGCGATGTCGTGCCTGGGAATGGCAGCAAGGATCAAGTAACCTTGACACGGCAGGACAAAGCCTGGACCGAGCCGCGAGGGGTAATCTCGGTGCAGGAAAGGCGGGACGGAAAGCGATCTTTGCGTGAATGAGCTGCTCCCGCGGGGACTGCAATGATGGAGAAGTCAAAAGACCACGCTACCCTTTCCTCTCGTTCTCCAAAGGCCTTGACTATTAACGTGAATTGCACCATCGAGAGAACAGAGCCCGTTTGGCCGTGCATCTTTGATCAATGGCCTCCTCTCACGATTTTTCCTTTTCCTCAATGTTGTCGCTGTGAATTATAATTCTGTGGCTCCCCACAATTCGTGAAGGCTAAGATGTTCTTTTATAGTGTTAACGTTAGGTCTGTGGGCTCTGTTATCTTAATTAAGCTCAAAGTCCTTTTAATTAGAGCTCAAATTAACCACATGGACTCAATTAAATAAATTCCAGCCTTAATCATATAAATTTAATCAAGCCCGGAAACTCTTCCTTTCATACGAACTTCGGTCAACCATGTTCCATTTAATCCCTCATGCCTCTCAAAATAAAAGCACAAATTAACCACATGGGCTCAATTAAATAAATTCCACCCGCCTGGGGCAGTCACAAGCATCACTGACGCTCCCTCCTCGAGCAACTGCTGCTCGAGCTCCCGAGGTCCCTGACGTTCGCTTCACGGAAATTAGCAGATCCTCGACCTTTTTCACGCGTCCCCCAATGTCCTTCACCTCCACCAACGCTCCGACCCTCGCATTCAGCAGCGATATGTCAAGATGGAACCTTTCCACGAGTGCCGCGTTGAAGCGGGTCAGCTTTCTCGAGTGTGTATACTTCCTGTCCAGGCGGAACTTGGGGATCTTCGAGCACTCGCTGACCAGGGTTCGGCTTTCCTTCAGTAGGTCCTTGATCGGAGCCATCTCTTCCGGACTAAGCCCCAGCCGATTGTTGAACTCGTCGATGTCCTCGATGATTCGTTGCATGTTGCCCATAGTGGTTTGGATCTTCTTCAGCTGGCCACGAAACGCGGCAACAGGTTTTCCCTAGGTCCTTAAAGAACCAGAAGAGCTCGGTTAATGCCGCTCCCACAGCAGCTCCCAGCAGCTCCTGCGACATCAATAGGCATTTCTCGTTCTTTCTTTTTTTCACAGACCAAACGGGCCCAGACAATCTAAAAACTTTGATGGATCGCAAGGATTTTTCGAAGAACTGTAGCCTAGTTCCTAAGATTTACAGAGGATGCTTTTCTCCGCTTTTTATTTATGGGTCTTTTGCAGAGAGGCAAAAAGGGAGAGGAGCTTTTGCGTCTTTGAAGCAACGACGGAGGATGAGATGAACAATGAGGCGAGAGAGTGGCGCCTATTTATATAGATGCGGTAGCCATCGTATGGGAAGCCTTGCTAGAGCGAATGGAGCGAAGGACGGACATAGCAAAGGAGTTCGCGGAAAGGACATCCGCGAAGTTTAGAACGCAAAGATCCATCCACGAAGACTTTTACTACATGGCAAAGGAGTTCGCGGATGGACCTTTGCGCCGCGAAGTTTAGAACGCAAAGGTCCATCCGTGAACTCCTTGCTAGAGCGAATGGAGCGAAGACCGGACATAGCAAAGGAGTTCGCGGAAAAGGGACATCCGCAAAGTTTAGAACGCAAAGAGTTCCGAACTCTTTGCGTTCTAAACTTCGCGGAGTTCCTCCGAACGCTATGCGTTCTAAACTTCATGGGTTCTAAACTTCGCGGAGTTCCTCCGAACTCTTTGCGTTCTAAGCTTCGCGGATGTCCTTTTCCGCGAACTCCTTTGCTATGTAGTAAAGGTGATCTATCACCTTTACTACATAGTAAAAGAGAGGATCAACTTTCACTTCGCTCTGGTCTTCGCTCCATTAAATAACATGGAAATTGCCAAATATGAGTTCAAAAGTGAATCTACATATAACACAGTTCCTCAAAATATGAGTTATTATTATTATTTTTAATCAAAAATCCAAAATATGGAGAAAATATTTAGTGACCATCAAACTCCACGTCATCAGCTTACGTGGAGTACGAGCTCCACTCAAAATTCAACACGTGTCCTCTGGCCTGGAATTAAACAAAATAAAACGGAAGCTATTTTTTTTTTTCTTCTGCTGCTTCTATCCTCAAGCCCTTTTTGCCCTCTTCTTCTCCTCCTTCTTCGTCTTCGTTCTCGTCACCGTCGTCGCCTTGCCGGCTCCGGCTCTAGAAACCGCCGATTGGCCTCTCAAACTCTTCTTCGTCTTTTACTCCTACCGGTGCCGGGAATTAAACAAAATAAAACGGAAGCTATTTTTTTTTTCTCTTCTGCTGCTTCTATCCTCAGGCCCTTTTTGCCCTCTTCTTCTCCTCCTTCTTCGTCTTCGTTCTCGTCACCGTCGTCGCCTTTCCGGCTCCGGCTCTAGAAACCGCCGATTGGCCTCTCAACTCTTCTTCGTCTTTTACTCCTACGGTGCCGATTTCGGGCTTGGGTAGGTCGATTTTGAAGCGGAAGAAGCTTGCGAGGCTGGATATATCGGTAGTGGCGTTGAGCCTTGGGGTTCCAGCGACGGCCGAGAGGGATGTTGTGGCTTGGAGGGGTTCCGGTGACGGCCGAGGAGAATGAGTACTCTGTTTATTGCAAGAGAGGGAGGAGGGAAGCTACGGAGGATTGACCTTCTGCTTCAGTCGGTATCCATGGAGATAGCAAGCAGGTGAATTGTTCCGTTTTCCAGTTAGGGCTTGCGTTCGCAAGGGTGGTGAGAAAACTTGACTGACGAGGGAAGCTATATTTCAATGGCTGCTGAGTTTGCCGCGGAAAACTTGAATAAGAATTATCATAGATGAAGTGGTTAGAAGAGAGGAGAATGAAATAGAGATGGCTATGAAGCATGGCTCTCTGAAAACTGATTTGGATTTTTTGAATGAGGAATCACGAGGCGGCTCATGTTGTGTAACTGCGTAGATTAGAAGGGACAACCAATTCGTGTCTAATGCTGGAGATTGTTGAGCTATTCTTCGTAGAGCTGGCACCGCAGAGGCTCTCACATCTGATCATAGGCCTTGTAGGGAAGATGAAAAGATACTGTTTGTAGTAGATTTATATGAAATTAGATTCTTAGATAACTTGCCTGACTGAGAAACTTTCCTTGCGACATGGAGCCTCAGTTTCACAGCCTATATTGGGTGAGAGCCTAGAACCAAGAAAAACGAGTGTGAAGATATATTTTCAAAAAGACACTGCTTC
>JAGVVM010010361.1:0-28501 GCA_019149425.1 Psidium friedrichsthalianum | reverse complement strand
CCTTTAATGGTTCTTCTTCTGCAACACGATTATAATAGGAGTAGACAAAGCACAGAAGAGTGAGTGAACAACTTTTCAGTTAAGTCCCTATCTTTTGGATTTTTCAGCAACCACGAGTGTTGCTGTCGTATTAATATTGTTATTTCCTCATTTTCAGCGGAAGGAGTTGTTGTGGCGAGAGGAACTACTTTGTTGATCACAACATCCCATATCAGATTGTCTAATACTTTGAAGAACTACTTCATTTTTGTTGCACCACACATTGTAATCTTTTCCATTGAAATATGAGGCTTGTTGTTGAACACTAAATCACTTGCTACATCGAAATTATTGCTAGACATTATAGATCATTAGCACTGAAGTAAAACACTTCGAATTAATGAGCAACTTGCTCTAATACCAATTGTTGTCTTTAGCAATATCACCTAGAGATGGTGATATTGATTCTGAATAATTTTGAGACTAATTTGCGGAATTTAGACTAATTCAAAACAAGAACAGAATAGTTCAAAAATATTACGTGTATAAGGATAAAATAGTTTAGAATAGATAGAAATGCATGCCAAGTTTATAGTGGTTCGGCTTTAGCAAGCATTCATCCATTCTCTCAAGATGACAGCCATTGGATGGATTCCACTATTAATTGTTGAAGGATTACAAGAGATGTCACACTTTTTACTCTTACAATGAACCTCTCAAAGATGAAATTTTTCAGCTCTCGAGAGCAAGAGAATGTAAATCTGATAACTCGGCATTTTGGAATTAGTAAGTGCTTCACTTCTGCAACAGTCACCATTGATCTCCTTTATACTTCTTTGACCTTGAACTAGCTGTTACCAACGTCCTTTAAAGGATCACTTCTCAATCGCTAATTGAATGCCAGCAACCTTGATTGAATGAGTTTGTATTTGGGAAGATTAAGCAGCCGTTGAAGTAGATTCTAAACCTTCGAAATAAGTCGCCCATACAACCAAATCTTTAGTTTCCATAAATAGAGTTAATTCAAATCTCTAGAATATCTTATTCCTGGAGGTAATATCTAATTAAGGATATTCTCCCAATTGAATTGGAGAATAAACCTGTCATTCATATATTACAGACTTCCATAAAAGTCGGAGCCAAATTGAAAACCTGCCAAACATGGTTTTCATAATCTAGCTAAAAAACGCTGTAAAATCTAAACATTATTCAGAAGCAGTCTTCAGAAGAATACTCTCTGAATCTGAACAGGTTAGAACAGTGACTCTGAGCTTCAATAAAATCCTTGCTAACATGTCACATAAGTCTTCTCGAGATTAGTCTTTAGAGACATATCTTCCTCAATCTGCATAAAGTACTTTGACTATATCTGAAACAATATGCGACAGCACACCTTGAGTCTGAACGCTAGATTTAGAACAATATAAGTTTTTGTTCACATGTTCATTCCTGCAATAGAAGTTTACTGGTATTAACCAGATTTTTCTAGAGAATGAAAGTTTTGTTAGAATCAAAATATTCAGAAGAAAGGTTTTCTCGATAGGAATCACGTGAAAATGCGCATTCCATTTGGAATGCTACTTCCATACCATGAAGCCAACCTAGCATCATCAAACACCATTTAGTTACTTCGTTGGAAGTGGCTCTATGGTAAATTCTGTTTACATAAGGTTTTCTTTTTTTTTGGGTGGGGGGAGCGGGTGTCATATATTCCTATGTATTCTATCGGTATAGTTTTTTTAACTTTTAATTCGCTATTCTTCTTCTTTGTTGCGCGGATTGAATTCCTATCCGAATCGCCGCCGAACCCATCTCGCAATAACCGAAGATCAACATTCTGGTAAAAGATTAGGTCAACGCCCATTTTTGTTGAAACAGCCAATGTTTTTTTCAAAAACAAAAAGAAAGGAAAAAAAAAAAAAGGCTTCACCACTCTCTAAAAATGAACTGGCAATGGAAGAGGGAAGCTGTATCAAAGCGGGCGGACTTCGACTGTCCCTAGTGATGTGCTATTTCTCCATTTGTCCATGGCAGCTCCATATCATACATAAGCAACATTACTTTGATTTAAAGTAATATTAAGCTGCTAATATTTTATTAAAAAATTCGCGAAAAAAAGAAAAAAAGAAAAGCATCAGCAGCCACAGCCGTCTTCAAAGGACATGGTCGTTAATGAGTATAAAGTGGACTTGCAAACGCGTTTTTACTTTTCAGGCCGTCTTCATTCCAAGACCTCCTTGAAAAACAACCCAGAACCGCTACAAGACTGGCAAAATGTGTTTCCAGCGCACGTTTAGTTTATTTAATGTGCTACTTAATAACAGAACAGCTTTGAAGACGACGACGACTACAGCAGCAGCAACGACGACGACAGCAGCAGAGACACATAATAATAACAACAACAATAATATCTATATAATCTTTTTATTTGACTGAAAAATAATATCTACTATTTTAAAAGTTGCAGCTTATAATTTGAATATTATCAATTAGATATATTTAATTAAAATCTTTAATTATATGGGCTCTTTTATATATATTAATTTTACCTTAGAATTAAAAAAAAGAATTGGACAGTCAAAATGACAAAATCGGATCACATCATCAAAAGAGAATCGTGGTAAATATTTGACCATCTCACCGTCAAAATTGGTGGGACGGTCAGCATAGCCTATTCCTAATAATAATAATAATAATAATAATATTAATATTAATATTAATATTAATAATAATAGAACAGCAAATAGAAAAAGGGAATGAATAGTTTAATGTATAAACACCGTTTGGTGTATGTTACATCTCATCATTCCAAGCAACAGATGCGACTGCTGTTTGTGCAAACACATGCTTAGTGCATGGTTAGTCGAACTCAATAATGGATGCGTTTGTTGGAGCCAAGATAATTTTTTTTTGTAATTAAAATAAAGTAAATAAGGTCCACTTCATGCTTTTATTTGAGAAAATAATGACACGTCGAGCCCTTATTTAAATTTTCTCTAATTGTTTTTAGTGATTCACATCGATGTCGCTTGTGGCCACCCCTCCGTGCATGAACAAACCCTGCAATAACTTGCAGCTCGCCCATTTGCTTTACCAGGCAATCAAGTGAAGCCAGAGACTTTCAGGTCAATCTCGTTAAATTGATGCAATAAAGTTCTTTAGTTAACTCTATTCAACTTAGCTTACGAAAAATGTTGATGTGACCTTTTTCTTATTTTTATTTTTCCTATTTTACATGGTGATGACATGACTAAACGACGGCATTATGGTCCAAATCTAAATAAAAATTTAATTTAAATTTAATGTAAAAATAAGCTTAATTTTGGGGGGAAAAGGATGGAGTTAAAAACTAGGCAAGCACCATCACTAGGAAGGGCCGGTGATGGTGGGGAAATGGCCGGGACCTGGAGTGCAGCGAGCTCCACTGACCATTCCCACACCATCATCGGCTGAGGCAACAGCGACGAGGAGTCCTCGTCGCTTGGTTTCGATCTCCCTCTTCTTCTTCTTTTATATTAAATTCAGCTTACTTTTTAATTTAATTTAAATAAAATTCGTATACAAATTCAGATTTGGAGCAAATGACATCTACATCATCGCCACCTAAGAGAGAGAAAATATTAAAAAATCATATCGGTATTTTTTGTTAGGCAAGTTGAACGGAGTTAACGGAAGGACTAAGTTGCACCAATTAAATAATATTTAGGAGATGATTGCTTATATTTATATTAGGATTCAATTGCACTTTTGTGATAAGTTTTAGAACTAGCTATGTATTTATCCCGAAAATCAAAGTTGAGATCTTTTAAGGTCATTATATATGATTAGATGACACCAGCGGGCATTGCTCCAAACCTGTCCAACAACTCTTTTTATGATTAGATGACACCTGCGAGCGATGCCACACTTGTTGGTATCGTTCGGTCATATCTAGAAATTTGGGCTTTCGCGAAAATAAGAAATCTGAGGTCCATGGGCATCGGCAGAGTCATCGGAGCTTTCGACAATTTCGACTTTGGCGCAGGCTTAAAACATGGGAATATGTAATTGAGGAGCCGCCATCAGACTCCTAGCTAGATCTGAAAGTTTTACCACGAATAGCCCGAATGCCATCTCATGCATACATGCCGCCTTTCCACGGCAGCACTGTTACACTTGATTTCAAACTCAAGCTGGCTTAATCACTTAGGTTTAAGAGGAATGTTAGAGATACTAGGATATCTATTTGATTCTGTACATCTGTCAGGATTATGCATATATCTCATCTGATATTGCATATATTGTATATCCTCGATTGATTATATTCGGTATCATACTTATCTTGTTATCTAGTTATGTAGTAAAGCCTATAAATAGGCTTCATATACTCTTTTCTGTATATGTCAAAATATATTGAAATATCTCATTTCTTCTTCCGTTCATTATTCTTAACTGTCAGAGTGAGGCGAGTTCTAGATAGGACAGACGAAAAAAAATAATACTTGCATCTGAATATATGCGAGATGTTCCTCAGGGAGCGAATTTCTTTACCCAAATTCGCTTGGTGAACGAAGAAGTTATTTGTCTTTTAAGCCTTGGCGGTAAACATCATTTATCTTGATCTTTATCCTTGGCCGAAGTCGCATCCTTTATACTTTGGTGATGATCATCATCTATTATGAATCCCGTTGTCCCTCTGAACACAACACATACCCATCACGCATGAGCCACAAGTCGATGAACGGGACATGTGATTGGGTCACGGTGCCGGATAGTAGATCCTCGTCCTCACTATGTTTTGATCCACTTGGTTATCCATTTGTTTGTACGTACAGCTATTTAAGTACTAGTACGCCAATTGTTCATGCGATCTTATTAGATTGTCCGAGACCTTACAAGGGCAATGAGATTACATTGGTCACTTTGAGTCTCCCTACCGTATACGGAAGCAACTCATTTTTAATTCTTCTCTTGGGAAAAAAGTTGGGTCCTATTCGCCCTAAATTACAAATCAAAGATGGCCAAGAAAATCCGGACGAGAGCTACAAAAGAGAGCTGTGACCTCCATGGCAGAGCCGGCTAAAAGAATAGTTTCTCTCCAGCAAACGCCAAACTGTTGTACGTATAAATACCATTTCGCTAAAGCCAACCACACATGCCACCATCTTGTTCATGTCCCTGTCCCTCCTTCACATCCCTCCAAATCCTGCTCTCTCTCTCTCTCTCTCTCTACATGCACGCACGCTGTCTCGCTCGCTATCGCCAAAACCCTACAGCATCTTCCCGACAGATCCTTTTTAATTTAACCAGCTGATTCAAGCACGCAAGACTTTGTCGCCTTCCACGTTTCAACTCAGCGAATAGATCCTCAGGTTTCTCAAGCTCGCCAAATGGACCCCGCGAAGCACGGTCGTGCTCGAGAGACCTCAAGCAAAGAAGGAAGCGACACCGGGCCGGGGAACCAGATAGGTCTGGACGTCAAGGACGACGCCACCTCGAAGCAGCAGCGGTTCTACGAGTGCAGCTTCTGCAAGCGGGGCTTCACCAACGCGCAAGCCCTAGGCGGCCACATGAACATACACCGGAAGGACCGTGTGAAGCCAACCCATAAGATGAAAGCACCGCCGTCCTTCCGCGATGGCGCGACAACTGCTGGTGACCATACAGTCCGCGTGAACCAACAAGATGATGCACAACCCTATTATTATTGCTCGATGGGGAGTCGCGGAGAATTATCCAAACGGTCTACTTGCTTCGCCGGCGACCCTGCTCAAGCGCCAAGTGAATTATCTTCAAAGCTTTGACTTCCAAATCCCGAGCTTGGCGGGCTTGAGTACAGAGTGCGGACTTTCTGCGGAGAACTTGAGCTTAAGCATCGACCAATCAGGCATGGAGATCGACCAGGTGATGAGGAGCGATGAGGACAGCAAAGGAGTCGATTTGGAGCTTCGGCTTGGTCGGTCTTGCTATTGACTATGTCCTTTCATGCTCGATCGGCACCAAAAACCAACGAAGGCCTAACATGGTATTTCGGTTTGGAAATTCAGCTTGGTCGGTCTTGCTATTGACTTTATCCGTTCGATGCTCGGTTGGCTCCAAAAGCCGACGACGGTCTAACATGGTATTTCGGTTGTCAATGATTTGTATTTCCATTTCATTCTATGCAATTTTCGTTCATATACTTGAGTCGGTGTATAGAAAACTCGGCCAACATACGTGTGAAAACAGTGTTGAATTTATTTAACCAAGTGTAAATGCATTATGATGATTCCTATTCCGATCATACCGAAGAGCTTAGGTGTGGTCCGTTGCATCTTTACATAAATGAGAATTTTCCCACCGCTATTCGACAGAAAATCAAATTATTGTCTCTCTTGCTATTAAAAGATGCAGGTGCATACGGTGAAGGAATCGTTATTTCGTGCTAGGAAACGGAAATTATGGTCTGTAAATCAGCACTGGTGACTTATCTGAGCATGAAGTTCACCACAGCTTTGCATTATCTGTTTTGTAACGACAGCAGTAAATACCTCTACTCTGCATAAGAATTTGTCTTGGACATGGTTATTAGGTTTAAATGATGCATCATTTAAACCTAATAACCATGTCCAAGACAATTCTTATGCAGAGTAGAGGTATTTACTGCTGTCGTTACAAACAGATAATGCAAAGCTGTGGTGAACTTCATGCTCAGATAAGTTCACCAGTGCTGATTTACAGACCATAATTTCCGTTTCCTAGCACGAAATAACGATTCCTTCACCGTATGCACCTGCATCTTTTAATAGCAAGAGAGACAATAATTTGATTTTCTGTCGAATAGCGGTGGGAAAATTCTCATTTATGTAAAGATGCAACGGACCACACCTAAGCTCTTCGGTATGATCGGAATAGGAATCATCATAATGCATTTACACTTGGTTAAATAAATTCAACACTGTTTTTCACACGTATGTTGGCCGAGTTTTCTATACACCGACTCAAGTATATGAACGAAAATTGCATAGAATGAAATGGAAATACAAATCATTGACAACCGAAATACCATGTTAGACCGTCGTCGGCTTTTGGAGCCAACCGAGCATCGAACGGATAAAGTCAATAGCAAGACCGACCAAGCTGAATTTCCAAACCGAAATACCATGTTAGGCCTTCGTTGGTTTTTGGTGCCGATCGAGCATGAAAGGACATAGTCAATAGCAAGACCGACCAAGCCGAAGCTCCAAATCGACTCCTTTGCTGTCCTCATCGCTCCTCATCACCTGGTCGATCTCCATGCCTGATTGGTCGATGCTTAAGCTCAAGTTCTCCGCAGAAAGTCCGCACTCTGTACTCAAGCCGCCAAGCTCGGGATTTGGCAGTCAAAGCTTTGAAGATAATTCACTTGGCGCTTGAGCAGGGTCGCCGGCGAAGCAAGTAGACCGTTTGGATAATTTCTCCGCGACTCCCCCATCGAGCAATAATAATAGGGTTGTGCATCATCTTGTTGGTTCACGCGGACTGTATGGTCACCAGCAGTTGTCGCGCCATCGCGGAAGGACGGCGGTGCTTTCATCTTATGGGTTGGCTTCACACGGTCCTTCCGGTGTATGTTCATGTGGCCGCCTAGGGCTTGCGCGTTGGTGAAGCCCCGCTTGCAGAAGCTGCACTCGTAGAACCGCTGCTGCTTCGAGGTGGCGTCGTCCTTGACGTCCAGACCTATCTGGTTCCCCGGCCCGGTGTCGCTTCCTTCTTTGCTTGAGGTCTCTCGAGCACGACCGTGCTTCGCGGGGTCCATTTGGCGAGCTTGAGAAACCTGAGGATCTATTCGCTGAGTTGAAACGTGGAAGGCGACAAAGTCTTGCGTGCTTGAATCAGCTGGTTAAATTAAAAGGATCTGTCGGGAAGATGCTGTAGGGTTTTTGCGATAGCGAGCGAGACAGCGTGCGTGCATGTAGAGAGAGAGAGAGAGAGAGAGCAGGATTTGGAGGGATGTGAAGGAGGGACAGGGACATGAACAAGATGGTGGCATGTGTGGTTGGCTTTAGCGAAATGGTATTTATACGTACAACAGTTTGGCGTTTGCTGGAGAGAAACTATTCTTTTAGCCGGCTCTGCCATGGAGGTCACAGCTCTCTTTTGTAGCTCTCGTCCGGATTTTCTTGGCCATCTTTGATTTGTAATTTAGGGCGAATAGGACCCAACTTTTTTTCCCAGAGAAGAATTAAAAATGAGTTGCTTCCGTATACGGTAGGGAGACTCAAAGTGACCAATGTAATCTCATTGCCCTTGTAAGGTCTCGGACAATCTAATAAGATCGCATGAACAATTGGCGTACTAGTACTTAAATAGCTGTACGTACAAACAAATGGATAACCAAGTGGATCAAAACATAGTGAGGACGAGGATCTACTATCCGGCACCGTGACCCAATCACATGTCCCGTTCATCGACTTGTGGCTCATGCGTGATGGGTATGTGTTGTGTTCAGAGGGACAACGGGATTCATAATAGATGATGATCATCACCAAAGTATAAAGGATGCGACTTCGGCCAAGGATAAAGATCAAGATAAATGATGTTTACCGCCAAGGCTTAAAAGACAAATAACTTCTTCGTTCACCAAGCGAATTTGGGTAAAGAAATTCGCTCCCTTGAGGAACATCTCGCATATATTCAGATGCAAGTATTTTTTTTTTTCGTCTGTCCTATCTAGAACTCGCCTCACTCTGACAGTTAAGAATAATGAACGGAAGAAGAAATGAGATATTTCAATATATTTTGACATATACATAAAAGAGTATATGAAGCCTATTTATAGGCTTTACTACATAACTAGATAACAAGATAAGTATGATACCGAATATAATCAATCGAGGATATACAATATATGCAATATCAGATGAGATATATGCATAATCCTGACAGATGTACAGAATCAAATAGATATCCTAGTATCTCTAACATTCCTCTTAAACCTAAGTGATTAAGCCAGCTTGAGTTTGAAATCAAGTGTAACAGTGCTGCCGTGGAAAGGCGGCATGTATGCATGAGATGGCATTCGGGCTATTCGTGGTAAAACTTTCAGATCTAGCTAGGAGTCTGATGGCGGCTCCTCAATTACATATTCCCATGTTTTAAGCCTGCGCCAAAGTCGAAATTGTCGAAAGCTCCGATGACTCTGCCGATGCCCATGGACCTCAGATTTCTTATTTTCGCGAAAGCCCAAATTTCTAGATATGACCGAACGATACCAACAAGTGCTGGCATCGCTCGCAGGTGTCATCTAATCATAAAAAGAGTTGTTGGACAGGTTTGGAGCAATGCCCGCTGGTGTCATCTAATCATATATAATGACCTTAAAAGATCTCAACTTTGATTTTCGGGATAAATACATAGCTAGTTCTAAAACTTATCACAAAAGTGCAATTGAATCCTAATATAAATATAAGCAATCATCTCCTAAATATTATTTAATTGGTGCAACTTAGTCCTTCCGTTAACTCCGTTCAACTTGCCTAACAAAAATACCGATATGATTTTTTAATATTTTCTCTCTCTTAGGTGGCGATGATGTAGATGTCATTTGCTCCAAATCTGAATTTGTATACGAATTTTATTTAAATTAAATTAAAAAGTAAGCTGAATTTAATATAAAAGAAGAAGAAGAGGGAGATCGAAACCAAGCGACGAGGACTCCTCGTCGCTGTTGCCTCAGCCGATGATGGTGTGGGAATGGTCAGTGGAGCTCGCTGCACTCCAGGTCCCGGCCATTTCCCCACCATCACCGGCCCTTCCTAGTGATGGTGCTTGCCTAGTTTTTAACTCCATCCTTTTCCCCCCAAAATTAAGCTTATTTTTACATTAAATTTAAATTAAATTTTTATTTAGATTTGGACCATAATGCCGTCGTTTAGTCATGTCATCACCATGTAAAATAGAAAAATAAAAATAAGAAAAAGGTCACATCAACATTTTTCGTAAGCTAAGTTGAATAGAGTTAACTAAAGAACTTTATTGCATCAATTTAACGAGATTGACCTGAAAGTCTCTGGCTTCACTTGATTGCCTGGTAAAGCAAATGGGCGAGCTGCAAGTTATTGCAGGGTTTGTTCATGCACGGAGGGGTGGCCACAAGCGACATCGATGTGAATCACTAAAAACAATTAGAGAAAATTTAAATAAGGGCTCGACGTGTCATTATTTTCTCAAATAAAAGCATGAAGTGGACCTTATTTACTTTATTTTAATTACAAAAAAAATTATCTTGGCTCCAACAAACGCATCCATTATTGAGTTCGACTAACCATGCACTAAGCATGTGTTTGCACAAACAGCAGTCGCATCTGTTGCTTGGAATGATGAGATGTAACATACACCAAACGGTGTTTATACATTAAACTATTCATTCCCCTTTTTCTATTTGCTGTTCTATTATTATTAATATTAATATTAATATTAATATTATTATTATTATTATTATTATTAGGAATAGGCTATGCTGACCGTCCCACCAATTTTGACGGTGAGACGGTCAAATATTTACCACGATTCTCTTTTGATGATGTGATCCGATTTTGTCATTTTGACTGTCCAATTCTTTTTTTTAATTCTAAGGTAAAATTAATATATATAAAAGAGCCCATACAATTAAAGATTTTAATTAAATATATCTAATTGATAATATTCAAATTATAAGCTGCAACTTTTAAAATAGTAGATATTATTTTTCAGTCAAATAAAAAGATTATATAGATATTATTGTTGTTGTTATTATTATTGTGTCTCTGCTGCTGTCGTCGTCGTTGCTGCTGCTGTAGTCGTCGTCGTCTTCAAAGCTGTTCTGTTATTAAGTAGCACATTAAATAAACTAAACGTGCGCTGGAAACACATTTTGCCAGTCTTGTAGCGGTTCTGGGTTGTTTTTCAAGGAGGTCTTGGAATGAAGACGGCCTGAAAAGTAAAAACGCGTTTGCAAGTCCACTTTATACTCATTAACGACCATGTCCTTTGAAGACGGCTGTGGCTGCTGATGCTTTTCTTTTTTTTTTTTTTTCGCGAATTTTTTAATAAAATATTAGCAACTTAATATTACTTTAAATCAAAGTAATGTTGCTTATGTATGATATGGAGCTGCCATGGACAAATGGAGAAATAGCACATCACTAGGGACAGTCGAAGTCCGCCCGCTTTGATACAGCTTCCCTCTTCCATTGCCAGTTCATTTTTAGAGAGTGGTGAAGCCTTTTTTTTTTTTTCCTTTCTTTTTGTTTTTGAAAAAAACATTGGCTGTTTCAACAAAATGGGCGTTGACCTAATCTTTTACCAGAATGTTGATCTTCGGTTTATTGCGAGATGGGTTCGGCGGCGATTTCGGATAGGAATTCAATCCGCGCAACAAAGAAGAAGAATAGCGAATTTAAAAGTTAAAAAAACTATACCGATAGAATACATTAGGAATATATGACACCCGCTCCCCCCCCCCCAAAAAAAAGAAAACCTTATGTAAACAGAATTTACCATAGAGCCACTTCCAACGAGTAACTAAATGGTGTTTGATTGATGCTAGGTTGGCTTCATTGGTATGGAAGTAGCATTCCAAATGGAATGCGCATTTTCACGTGATCCTATCGAGAAAACCTTTCTTCTGAATATTTTGATTCTAACAAACTTTCATTCTCTAGAAAAATCTGGTTAATACCAGTAAACTTCTATTGCAGGAATGAACATGTGAACAAAAACTTATATTGTTCTAAATCTAGCGTTCAGACTCAAGGTGTGCTTGTCGCATATTTGTTTCAGATATAGTCAAAGTACTTTATGCAGATTGAGGAAGATATTGTCTCTAAAGACTAAATCTCGAGAAGACTTATGTGACATGTTAGCAAGGATTTTATTGAAGCTCAGAGTCACTGTTCTAACCTGTTCAGATTCAGAGAGTATTCTTCTGAAGACTGCTTCTGAATAATGTTTAGATTTTACAGCGTTTTTTAGCTAGATTATGAAAACCATGTTTGGCAGGTTTTCAATTTGGCTCCGACTTTTATGGAAGTCTGTAATATATGAATGACAGGTTTATTCTCCAATTCAATTGGGAGAATATCCTTAATTAGATATTACCTTCCAGAATAAGATATTCTAGAGATTTGAATTAACTCTATTTATGGAAACTAAAGATTTGGTTGTATGGGCGACTTATTCGAAGGGTTTAGAATCTACTTCAACGGCTGCTTAATCTTCCCAAATACAAACTCATTCAATCAAGGTTGCTGGCATTCAATTAGCGATTGAGAAGTGATCCTTTAAAGGACGTTGGTAACAGCTAGTTCAAGGTCAAAGAAGTATAAAGGAGATCAATGGTGACTGTTGCAGAAGTGAAGCACTTACTAATTCAAAATGCCGAGTTATCAGATTTACATTCTCTTGCTCTCGAGAGCTGAAAAATTTCATCTTTGAGAGGTTCATTGTAAGAGTAAAAAGTGTGACATCTCTTGTAATCCTTCAACAATTAATAGTGGAATCCATCCAATTGGCTGTCATCTTGAGAGAATGGATGAATGCTTGCTAAAGCCGAACCACTATAAACTTGGCATGCATTTCTATCTATTCTAAACTATTTTTATCCTTATACACGTAATATTTTTGAACCTATTCTGTTCTTGTTTTGAATTAGTCTAAATTCCGCAAATTAGTCTCAAAATTATTCAGAATCAATATTCACCATCTCTAGGTGATATTGCTAAGACAACAATTGGTATTAGAGCAAGTTGCTCATTAATTCGAAGTGTTTTACTTCAGTGCTAATGATCTATAATGTCTAGCAATAATTTCGATGTAGCAAGTGATTTAGTGTTCAACAACAAGCCTCATATTTCAATGGAAAAGATTACAATGTGTGGTGCAACAAAATGAAGTAGTTCTTCAAGTATTAGACAATCTGATATGGGATGTTGTGATCAACAAAGTAGTTCCTCTCGCCACAACAACTCCTTCCGCTGAAAATGAAGGAAATAACAATATTAATACGACAGCAACACTCGTGGTTGCTGAAAAATCCAAAAGATAGGGACTTAACTGAAAAGTTGTTCACTCACTCTTCTGTGCTTTGTCTACTCCTATTTATAATCGTGTTGCAGAAGAAGAACCATTAAAGGCTATATGGGACATACTTCATGTCACATATCTATGAACTGACAAAATTAAGGAGATCGACCTTAGTATACTACCGAATGACTATGAATCATTTAAAATGAAGCCAGATGAAACAATCGCTGAAATGATTGACAGGTTTCAAAATATTGGTTACTGGCCTTGCACGACAAGGTGCTCCTATTGCTGAACCTATGCAAGTCCGAAAGATTCTTCAAGGACTGATAGATAACTAGAACTATGTAAGCCCACTATAGAAGAATGTCAAACCAATCAGACTATTTATTCATTGATGAGCTTGTTAGAACATTACAATTATACAAAATAGAGCGCAACAATAAATCAAAGATTCAAAAGATAAAAGTCAATTGTTTTAACTTCTAATGTTGAATATGAAGTGTCATATTTTGAAGATGAAGATGAAGAACAGTGAAGAAATTGCACCGATGGTAAAGAAATTCAGAAAAGATGGACCGAAAAGGAAAAAGCTTCAAGGAAAAGAAATCATTCAAAAAGAATGATGAGAAACAATCAGGATATGACAGGTAGGAAAGAAAGGATGTTGTATATTTTCATTTCAAGAAAGTAGGGCACATCAAGTCAAAATGTCCACTTTTGAAAAAGGATAAAGTCAAATAAAAAGTACAAGAAAGCATTGAAAGTAGAAATACTAAGTGATTCAAAGGATAGTGATGAAGATTATGCCAATCTGTGTATAATGGCAAAATCTGACTCTGATTCAAATTCAGACTCAGATGTTAAGGTATGTCCTTCTGAAATACCATATGAGGTTTCTGAATATATTAAAGAGTTATGCACGAATTATAAGGAAGCTCTCAAAAAGATATCTGCTTTGAAAAAGGAAGTGTTTCTCTTTAAAACAACAAGTATCTCACAAAAAGACAAAATTGAGTTTTTGCAAAAAGAATTTCATCAAATGAAAGAAAATAGTGATTTGATCTTGAAAGAAAATGATTCTTTGAAAATTGAGATTGAAAATATTTCCAAAAGATTTTTTCAGAGTTTGAAAAATTTGGAAAGTATTATTTCCAGAAAAGTTCCTTGTGATGACAAGTTTGGTCTTGGTTTCAAAAAGGAAAATAATTTCAAAAATAGATTTCCTGAAACAAACGAGAGGATCTCGCATAAACCTTCCAAATCTGCATATTAATAGCATTTTTACAACAGTTTACAAAATCTTTTTATTCGATGCGTTGTATAAATTGTGGTGCTAGAAATCATGTAGAAATAATTGCATGATGGTATGGAGGCCTATTAATAGAAATGCTACGACATCAACTAACTCAAATAGACCAGAAAGACCTAGGTACCAAAGAAAAGTGAGTCATCTTTATCTTGCAGGTACGTCGAACATAACCAATAAATTGTTTCTAGATAGTGGATGCTCAAGCCATATGACTAGTGATCCAAAAATTTTATTCAATTGTCAGAATACAATGGTAAAAGTGTGCCATTTGGTGAAACAACAATGGCAAAGTAATTGGCCAATGGATTATAAGAATTGAATATCTTACCATCAACGACATCTCTTTAATAAAAAGACCGAAATATAATCTAATCTCAGTAAGTCAACTATGTGATTCTAGTTATCAAATTTGCTCTCAAGATACGAAATGTTCAGATGTTAGCAAAGACAAGAAGCAAACCTTCACTAATCGTCGACACGGAAATATTTACTTTCTGGATGTTGATTATGAAGACATTAAGTGTTTTATATCCATCAAGGATGAATCTAAACTATGGCACAAAAAGCTAAGCCATATCAGTATCGAGTACATTTTAAAGCTATCTTCCAAGAAATTGATTCGAGGTTTTGCCACACACAAAGTTTGAGAAATCAGAACTATGTTCAGCTTGCACACTTGGCAAATAGGTTAGAAGTTCCTTCAAATCTATTAATCATATTTCAACTAGACATGCACTACAGTCGATCCATATGAATATTTTTGGACCTAATAGAATACTAAATCTTGGAAGTAAGAAGTACTTCCTTATTGTAGTTAATGATTACTCAAGATTTATATCGATTTTATTCCTTGCGTCAAAAGCAATGCTTTCACATCTTTTTCAAAATTTTCCAAAAAGGTTCAGAATGAGAAAGGCTATGCTATTTCTTGTATCAAAACTGATTATGAAGGAAAATTTGAAAATCAAAGTTTTTTAGATTTCTGTGATGATTTTGGGATTCAACATAGTTTTTCTTCTCCTTACCACCTCAACAAAATGGGGTGATGGAAAGGAAAAATTGTTTTCTGTAAGGAATGGCGAGAACTCTTTTGATAGAAAGTAAAATTGTATCGCATTTTTGGGCAGAAACTATATCAATAGCTTATTACTTTTTAAATCATATTTCTTTAAGATTGATTCTTGAGAAAACCCCCTATGAGCTTTATAAAGAAAGAAAATCAGATTTAGTATGCTTTCGCGCGTTTGGATGCAAATGTTTTCATTCTAAAAAATGCTAATGATCGAGTTGATACGTTTGATGAGAAGTTAGATGAAGGAATATTCCTATGGTACTTAACAATGAGCAAAGCATACCAAGTCTACAACAAAAACTCTCGAGTTGTTGAAAAATCAATGAATGTCAAATTTGATGAGAGTGTTCAGATTTAGTATGATCAATTTGAACATACTCAAGTTCTGTTATTCCCTCAAGTTTAGAACCAGTTGAAAATCTTGAAGAGAATCATGCTTCTAAAGTAATTCTGAACCATGAAACAGGTCAACGAATGATAGCAGAACTAGAAGAAATAAAAAAAATCCAAATGATGCTCGAGACAAAACATTCAATAAAAACTAGAAACATAAATCTAGTTATTCGAAGGAACTTGTAATGGGTAGTTTGGATTTGAAGGAATCAAAATCAAATTGAAATTTAAGGAAACAATGAGCAACATAGCACTTATTTCCGAAATTGAGCCAAAGAATTGAAGAAGCTTAATGCTGACGAAAATTGGATTAATGCAATGCAAGTAGAACTCCATCAATTCAAATCAACAATGTCTAGGAGCTTGTATCGAGACCCAAAAATTGTTTCGTGATAGGGACAAAATGGGTGTTCATAAACAAGTTAGATGACAAAGGAAAGGTGGCTAGAAACAAGCAAGGTTAGTGACAAAAGAATAATTGCAAGAAGAACGAATAGACTACGATGAAATCTACATACCAGTTACCAGGTTAAAGGCACAAGGCTAATACTTGCTTATGCTCGTTATAATGACCTTAAACTTTTTTAGATGGATGTAAAAAATTGCATTCCTAAATGGTGACATCAAAGAAGAAGTTTATTTCGAAACAACCACCAGGTTTTGAGGAACCACGAGAAAAGGATCTCGTCTATTCCTTGAAGAAAGCTTTATATGGCTTAAAGCAAGCACCTTGTGTCTCGTACGAAAGTTTAAATAGCTTTCTATATGAAAATAAGCTTATAGAAGATAACGTTGATACTACTTTTTTTATTCAGAAGTAGGGTAAGGATATTCTTTTTGTTTAGATATACGTTAATGATATTATTTTTCGCTCCTCTAATGAGCGTCTATGCAAAAAATTTTCCAAAGTAATGTAAGATGAGTTTGAGATGAGCATAATGGGAGAACTAAGATTCTTTCTTAGACTTCAGATTCAACAAACCTAGGAACGAATATTTATTCATTAGAAGAAATATGCTCTCAAGATTATCAAGAAATTTAGTCTAGAGAATTGCAAGATAATGGAAACTCCAATGTCACATTCATCAAAATTTGATAAAGATGAACAAGGAAAAAAAGTTGATCAGAAGCTATATCGTAGTATGATTGGCTCACTTTGTATCTCATAGCATCAAGACCAATATTCTATGTAGTGTTTGCTTATGTACAAGATTTCAAACAAGCTCAAGAGAATCACATCTCTCTGCTATAAAGAGAATCATTACATATGTCAGAGCGTATCTAGCTTATGGATTTTGGTATTCAAAAGATTCTGATTTCATTCTGAAGGGTATTCAGATGTAGATCTCGCAAGATGCAAGATTAACAGAAAGAGCACTTATGAAACTTGTCAACTTATGGGAAGTATGTTGATCTCATGATACGCTAAGAAGCAAAGTACAGTTGTTTTTTCCACAGTAGAAGCAGAATATGTATCTCTGGAAAGCTATTGTGCTTATATTTTATGGCTAAAACAACAACTGGAGACTATGGAGTTGAAGATTCGAATGTGAAAATTAAGTGTGATAATACAAGTGCTATAAATTTGACAAAGAATCCAATTCTACATTCAAAGACGAAACACATCAAGATTAAATATCACTTTAAAAGTGATCATGTTCAGAATGGAGATATTCATATTCGATATGTTAACATGAAGAATCAGCTTGTAGATATTTTCACTAAAACAACTTGATAAAGAGACTTTTAATTATATTCACAATAAACTAGATATTTTTAATCATTTTTCTTGAGTCATATTAATATGACTCAAGAAAAATGATTAAAAAATTCTAGTTTATTGTGAATATAATTAAAAGTCTCTTTATCAAGTGTTTAGTGAAAATATCTGCAAGCTGATTCTTCAGGTTAACATATCGAATATGAATATCTCCATTCTGAACATGATCACTTTTAAAGTGATATTTAATCTTGATGTGTTTCGTCTTTGAATGTAGAATTGGATTCTTGTCAAATTTATAGCACTTGTATTATCACACTTAATTTTCACATTCGAATCTTCAACTCCATAGTCTCCCAGTTGTTGTTTTACCATAAAATATAAGCACAATAGCTTTCCAGAGATACATATTCTGCTTCTGCTGTGGAAAAAACAACTGTACTTTGCTTCTTAGAGTATCATGAGATCAACATACTTCCCATAAGTTGACAAGTTTCATAAGTGCTCTTTCTGTTAATCTTGCATCTTGCGAGATCTACATCTGAATATCCCTTCAGAATGAAATCTGAATCTTTTGAATACCAAAATCCATAAGCTAGATACGCTCTGACATATGTAATGATTCTCTTTATAGCAAGAGATGTGATTCTCTTGAGCTTGTTTGAAATCTTGCACATAAGCAAACACTACATAGAATATCTGGTCTTGATGCTATGAGATACAAAGTGAGCCAATCATACTACGATATAGCTTCTGATCAACTTTTTTTCCTTGTTCATCTTTATCAAATTTTGATGAATGTGACATTGGAGTTTCTATTATCTTGCAATTCTCTAGACTAAATTTCTTGATAATCTTGAGAGCATATTTCTTCTAATGAATAAATATTCGTTCCTAGGTCTGTTGAATCTGAAGTCTAAGAAAGAATCTTAGTTCTCCCATTATGCTCATCTCAAACTCATCTTACATTACTTTGGAAAATTTTTTGCATAGACGCTCATTAGAGGAGCGAAAAATAATATCATTAACGTATATCTAAACAAAAAGAATATCCTTACCCTACTTCTGAATAAAAAAAGTAGTATCAACGTTATCTTCTATAAGCTTATTTTCATATAGAAAGCTATTTAAACTTTCGTACGAGACACAAGGTGCTTGCTTTAAGCCATATAAAGCTTTCTTCAAGGAATAGACGAGATCCTTTTCTCGTGGTTCCTCAAAACCTGGTGGTTGTTCGAAATAAACTTCTTCTTTGATGTCACCATTTAGGAATGCAATTTTTTACATCCATCTAAAAAAGTTTAAGGTCATTATAACGAGCATAAGCAAGTATTAGCCTTGTGCCTTTAACCTGGTAACTGGTATGTAGATTTCATCGTAGTCTATTCGTTCTTCTTGCAATTATTCTTTTGTCACTAACCTTGCTTGTTTCTAGCACCTTTCCTTTGTCATCTAACTTGTTATGAACACCCATTTTGTCCCTATCACGAAACAATTTTTGGGTCTCGATACAAGCTCCTAGACATTGTTGATTTGAATTGATGGAGTTCTACTTGCATTGCATTAATCCAATTTTCGTCAGCATTAAGCTTCTTCAATTCCTTTGGGCTCAATTTCGGAAATAAGTGCTATGTTGCTCATTGTTTCCTTAAATTTCAATTTGATTTTGATTCCTTCAAATCCAAAACTACCCATTACAAGTTCCTTCGAATAACTAGATTTATGTTTCTAGTTTTTATTGAATGTTTTGTCTCGAGCATCATTTGGATTTTTTTATTTCTTCTAGTTCTGCTATCATTCGTTGACCTGTTTCATGGTTCAGAATTACTTTAGAAGCATGATTCTCTTCAAGATTTTCAACTGGTTCTAAACTTTGAGGGAATAACAGAACTTGAGTATGTTCAAATTGATCATACTAAATCTGAACACTCTCATCAAATTTGACATTCATTGATTTTTCAACAACTCGAGAGTTTTTGTTGTAGACTTGGTATGCTTTGCTCATTGTTAAGTACATAGGAATATTCCTTCATCTAACTTCTCATCAAACGTACCAACTCGATCATTAGCATTTTTTAGAATGAAACATTTGCATCCAAACGCGCGAAAGCATACTAAATCTGATTTTCTTTCTTTATAAAGCTCATAGGGGGTTTTCTCAAGAATCAATCTTAAAGAAATATGATTTAAAAAGTAATAAGCTATTGATATAGTTTCTGCCCAAAAATGCGATACAATTTTACTTTCTATCAAAAGAGTTCTCGCCATTCCTTACAGAAAACAATTTTCCTTTCCATCACCCCATTTTGTTGAGGTGCGTAAGAGAGAGAAAAACTATGTTGAATCCCAAAATCATCACAGAAATCTAAAAAACTTTGATTTTCAAATTTTCCTTCATAATCAGTTTTGATACAAGAAATAGCATAGCCTTTCTCATTCTGAACCTTTTTGGAAAATTTTGAAAAAGATGTGAAAGCATTGCTTTTGACGCAAGGAATAAAATCGATATAAATCTTGAGTAATCATTAACTACAATAAGGAAGTACTTCTTACTTCCAAGATTTAGTATTCTATTAGGTCCAAAAATATTCATATGGATCGACTGTAGTGCATGTCTAGTTGAAATATGATTAATAGATTTGAAGGAACTTCTAACCTATTTGCCAAGTGTGCAAGCTGAACATAGTTCTGATTTCTCAAACTTTGTGTGTGGCAAAACCTCGAATCAATTTCTTGGAAGATAGCTTTAAAATGTACTTGATACTGATATGGCTTAGCTTTTTGTGCCATAGTTTAGATTCATCCTTGATGGATATAAAACACTTAATGTCTTCATAATCAACATCCAGAAAGTAAATATTTCGTGTCGACGACTAGTGAAGGTTTGCTTCTTGTCTTTGCTAACATCTGAATATTTCGTATCTTGAGAGCAAATTTGATAACTAGAATCACATAGTTGACTTACTGAGATTAGATTATATTTCGGTCTTTTATTAAAGAGATGTCGTTGATGGTAAGATATTCAATTCTTACAATCCATTGGCCAATTACTTTGCCATTGTTGTTTCCACCAAATGGCACACTTTTACCATTGTATTCTGACAATTGAATAAAATTTTTCGGATCACTAGTCATATGGCTTGAGCATCCACTATCTAGAAACAATTTATTGGTTATTTTCGAGGTACCTGCAAGATAAAGATGACTCACTATTTCTTTGGTACCTAGGTCTTTCTGGGTCTATTTGAGTTAGTTGATGTCGTAGCATTTCTATTAATAGGCCTCCATACCATCATGCAATTATTTCTACATGATTTCTAGCACCACAATTTATACAACACATCGAATAAAAAGATTTGTAAACTATTTGTAAAAATGCCATTAATATGCAGATTTGGAAGGTTTATGCGAGATCCTCTCGTTTGTTTCAGGAAATCTATTTTTGAAATTATTTTCCTTTTTGAAACCAAGACCAAACTTGTCATCACAAGGAACTTTTCTGGAAATAATACTTTCCAAATTTTTCAAACTCTGAAAAAATCTTTTGGAAATATTTTCAATCTCAATTTTCAAAGAATCATTTTCTTTCAAGATCAAATCACTATTTTCTTTCATTTGATGAAATTCTTTTTGCAAAAACTCAATTTTGTCTTTTTGTGAGATACCTTGTTGTTTAAAGAGAACACTTCCTTTTTCAAAGCAGATATCTTTTTGAGAGCTTCCTTATAATTCGTGCATAACTCTTTAATATATTCAGAAACCTCATATGGTATTTCAGAAGGACATACCTTAACATCTGAGTCTGAATTTGAATCAGAGTCAGATTTTGCCATTATACACAGATTGGCATAATCTTCATCACTATCCTTTGAATCACTTAGTATTTCTACTTTCAATGCTTTCTTGTACTTTTTATTTGACTTTATCCTTTTTCAAAGTGGACATTTTGACTTGATGTGCCCTACTTTCTTGAAATGAAAATATACAACATCCTTTCTTTCCTACCTGTCATATCCTGATTGTTTCTCATCATTCTTTTTGAATGATTTCTTTTCCTTGAAGCTTTTTCCTTTTCGGTCCATCTTTCTGAATTTCTTTACCATCGGTGCAATTTCTTCACTGTCTTCATCTTCATCTTCAAAATATGACACTTCATGTTCAACATTAGAAGCTAAAACAATTGACTTTTATCTTTTGAATCTTTGATTTATTGTTGCGCTCTATTTTGTATGATTGTAATGTTCTAACAAGCTCATCAATGAATATAGTCTGATTGTTTGACATTCTTCTATAGTGGGCTTAACATAGTTCTAGTTATCTATCAGTCCTTGAAGAATCTTTCGGACTTGCATAGGTTCAGCAATAGGAGCACCTTGTCGTGCAAGGCCAGTAACCAATATTTGAAACCTGTCAATCATTTTAGCGATTGTTTCATCTGGCTTCATTTTAAATGATTCATAGTCATTCGGTAGTATACTGAGGTCGATCTCCTTAATTTTGTCAGTTCATAGATATGTGACATGAAGTATGTCCCATATAGCCTTAATGGTTCTTCTTCTGCAACACGATTATAAATAGGAGTAGACAAAGCACAGAAGAGTGAGTGAACAACTTTTAGTTAAGTACCTGTCTTTTGGATTTTTCAGCAACCACGAGTGTTGCTGTCGTATTAGTATTGTTATTTCCTTCATTTTCAGCGGAAGGAGTTGTTGTGGCGAGAGGAACTACTTCGTTGATCACAACATCCCATATCAGATTGTCTAATACTTCGAAGAACTACTTCATTTTGTTGCACCACACATTGTAATCCTTTCCATTGAAATATGGAGGCTTGTTGTTGAACACTGAATCACTTGCTACATCGAAATTATTGCTAGACATTATAGATCATTAGCCTGAAGTAAAACACTTCGAATTAATGAGCAACTTGCTCTAATACCAATTGTTGTCTCTAGCAATATCACCTAGAGATGGTGCATATTGATTCTGAATAATTTTGAGACTAATTTGCAGAATTTAGACTAATTCAAAACAAGAACAGAATAGGTTCAAAAATATTACGTGTATAGGATAAAAATAGTTTAGAATAGAGAGAAATGCACGCCAAGTTTATAGTGGTTTGGCTTTGGCAAGCATTCATCCACTCTCTCAAGATGACAGCCAATTGGATGGATTCCACTATTAATCGTTAAAGGATTACAAGAGATGTCACACTTTTTACTCTTACAATGAACCACTCAAAGATGAAATTTTTCAGCTCTCGAGAACAAGAGAATGTAAATCTGATAACTCGGCATTTTGGAATTAGTAAGTTCTTCACTTCTGCAACAGTCACCATTGATCTCCTTTATACTCCTTTGATCTTGAACTAGCTGTTACCAAGGTCCTTTAAAGGATCATTTCTCAATCGCTAATTGAATGCCATCAATCTCGATTGAATGAGTTTGTATTTGGGAAGATTAAGCAGCCGTTGAAGTAGATTCTAAACCCTTTGAAGTAAGTCGCCCATACAACCAAATCTTTAGTTTCCATAAATAGAGTTAATTCAAATATCTAGAATATCTTATTCTTGGAAGGTAATATCTAATTAAGGATATTCTCCCAATTGAATTGGAGAATAAACCTGTCACTCAAATATTACAGACTTCCATAAAAGTCGGAGCCAAATTGAAAACCTGCCAAACATGGTTTTTCATAATCTGGCTAAAAATGCTGTAAAATCTAAACATTATTAAGAAGCAGTCTTCAGAAGAATACTCTCTGAATCTGAACAGATTAGAACAGTGACTCTGAGCTTCAATAAAGTCCTTGCTAACATGTCAAATAAGTGTTCTCGAGATTTAGTCTTTAGAGACAATATCTTCCTCAATCTGCATAAAGTACTTTGATTATATCTGAAACAAATATGCGACAAGCACACCTTGAGTCTGAACGCTAGATTTAGAACAATATAAGTTTTTGTTCATATGTTCATTCCTGCAATAGAAGTTTATTGGTATTAACCAGATTCTTCTAGAGGCTGAAAGTTTTGTTAGAATCAAAATATTCAGATAGGAATCACGAGAAAATGCGCATTCCATTTGGAATGCTACTTCCATACCAAATGAAGCCAACCTAGCATCAATCAAACACCATTTAGTTACTTCGTTGGAAGTGGCTCAATGGTAAATTCTGTTTAAATTAGAAAAAAAAAAAATCAACCAACTCTTTTTATAATCGACACATAGTCAGTTTGGTTAATTAGAGTTGGGGTTAATGGAATCGTTATGATTATCGCCATTTACATAATGTGATTTTCGATGACTGTGGAAAAAGCTCATTGGTGATTATGAACAATGATTATCAACAACCATGAAGTGCGGCTGTCGATATACGATGGTGAATGGTCGACGAATATCTCGTTCTGTACAAAATTGGTATATAGCCAATTATTAGAAATTTGGCTAAGTGTTGAACATGGGGAAAAGGAGAAAGGAGAAAGAAGACATATTAAAGATGTCAATTCGAAGCATGGAGATCTAGCTATGGTTGCACAACCCAGTGCCTCGGGAGTTGTAACACCTTGCGAAAAGGATCGGTGTGCGTATAAGAAGCCTATAGTCACAAAATTGCAATTGTAACCTCATTTGGAAGATTAATCTCTTATAAGCAGTTGAGTTGTAGTAGGCTATAAAAGGTGGTGTGCAACTATGGAAAATATTTTACTAGCATAACAGTTTTTGATTGACTGTGAGAATAATAATATGTTGTGAGCCACAAATTCTTAAAAGAGTGAACCCCATAATAATTTTTAATTAACTTTTTTCTATTTTATGCAGCAAAACATAGATTTTTAGCATAATAATCATCCAAAGAAGTTACATTATCTATTCCCGGTGGAAAAATGATTCATCACCCAAAACACATCTTCCTAATGTATTCTTTTCTTTTCTTTTGGGGGGGAGGGGGAAGCGGGTGTCATATATTCCTAATGTATTCTATCGGTTATAGTTTTTTTAACTTTTAAATTCGCTATTCTTCTTCTTTGTTACGCCGATTGAATTTCTATCGGAAATCACCGCCGAACCCATCTCGCAATAAACCGAAGATCAACATTCTGGTAAAAGATTGGGTCAACGCCCATTTTTGTTGAAACAGCCATTTTTTTTTCAAAAACAAAAGAAAGGGGAAAAAAAAAAAAGGCTTCACCACTCTCTAAAAATGAACTGGCAATGGAAGAGAGAAGCTGTATCAAAGCGGGCGGACTTCAACTGTCCCTAGTGATGTGCTATTTCTCCATTTGTCCATGGCAGCTCCATATCATACATGAGCAACATTACTTTAATTTAAAGTAATATTAAGTTGCCAATATTTTATTAAAAAATTCGCAAAAAAAAAAGAAAAGGAAAAGCATCGGCAGCCACAGCCGTCTTCAAAGGACATGGTCATTAATGAGTATAAAGAGGACTTGCAAACGCGTTTTTACTTTTCAGGCCGTCTTCATTCCAAGACCTCCTTGAAAAACAACCCAGAACCGCTACAAGACTGGCAAAATGTGTTTCCAGCGCACGTTTAGTTTATTTAATGTGCTACTTAATAACAGAACAGCTTTGAAGACGACGACGACTACAGCAGCAGCAACGACGACGACAGCAGCAGAGACAATAATAATAACAACAACAATAATATCTATATAATCTTTTTATTTGACTGAAAAATAATATCTACTATTTTAAAAGTTGCAGCTTATAATTTGAATATTATCAATTAGATATATTTAATTAAAATCTTTAATTGTATGGGCTCTTTTATATATATTAATTTTACCTTAGAATTAAAAAAAAGAATTGGACAGTCAAAAGGACAAAATCGGATCACATCATCAAAAGAGAATCGTGGTAAATATTTGACCGTCTCACCGTCAAAATTGGTGGGACGGTCAGCATAGCCTATTCCTAATAATAATAATAATAATAATAATAATAATAATATTAATATTAATAATAATAGAACAGCAAATAGAAAAAGGGGAATGAATAGTTTAATGTATAAACACCGTTTGGTGTATGTTACATCTCATCATTCCAAGCAACAGATGCGACTGCTGTTTGTGCAAACACATGCTTAGTGCATGGTTAGTCGAACTCAATAATGGATGCGTTTGTTGGAGCCAAGATAATTTTTTTTTGTAATTAAAATAAAGTAAATAAGGTCCACTTCATACTTTTATTTGAGAAAATAATGACACGTGGAGCCCTTATTTAAATTTTCTCTAATTGTTTTTAGTGATTCACATCGATGTCGCTTGTGGCCACCCCTCCGTGCATGAACAAACCCTGCAATAACTTGCAGCTCGCCCATTTGCTTTACCAGGCAATCAAGTGAAGCCAGAGACTTTCAGGTCAATCTCGTTAAATTGATGCAATAAAGTTCTTTAGTTAACTCTATTCAACTTAGCTTACGAAAAATGTTGATGTGACCTTTTTCTTATTTTTATTTTTCCTATTTTACATGGTGATGACATGACTAAACGACGGCATTATGGTCCAAATCTAAATAAAAATTTAATTTAAATTTAATGTAAAAATAAGCTTAATTTTGGGGGGAAAAGGATGGAGTTAATAACTAGGCAAGCACCATCACTAGGAAGGGCCGGTGATGGTGGGGAATGGCCGGGACCTGGAGTGCAGCGAGCTCCACTTACCATTCCCACACCATCATCAGCTGAGGCAACAGCGACGAGGAGTCCTCGTCGCTTGGTTTCGATCTCTGTCTTCTTCTTCTTTTATATTAAATTCAGCTTACTTTTTAATTTAATTTAAATAAAATTTGTATACAAGTTCAGATTTGGAGAAAATGACATCTACGTCATCGCCACCTAAGAGAGAGAAAAATATTAAAAAATCATATCAGCATTTTCTGTTAGGCAAATTGAACAGAGTTAACGGAAGGACTTAGTTGCACCAATTAAATAATATCTAGGAGATGATTGCTTATATTTATATTAGGATTCAATTGCACTTTTGTGATAAGTTTTAGAACTATCGATGCACTTATCCCGAAAATCAAAGTTGAGATCTTTTAAGGTCATTATATATGATTAGATGACAACAGCGGGCATTGCTCCAAACCTGTCCAACAACTCTTTTTATGATTAGATGGCGCCTGCGAGCGATGCCAACACTTGCTGGTATCGTTCGGTCATATCTAGAAATTTGGGCTTTCGCGAAAAAAATCTGAGGTCCATGGCCATCGGCAGGAGTCATCGGAGCTTGCGACAATTTGGACTTTGGCGCAGGCTTAAAACATGGGAATATGTAATTGAGGAGCCGCCATCAGACTCCTAGCTAGATCTGAAAGTTTTACCACGAATAGCCCGGATGCCATCTCATGCATCCATGCCACCTTTCCACGGCGGCACTGTTACACTTGATTTCAAACTCAAGCTGGCTTAATCACCTTAGGTTTAAGAGGAATGTTAGAGATATTAGGATATCTACTTGATTCTGTACATCTGTCAGGATTATGCATATATCTTCTCTGATATTGCATATATTGTATATCGTTGATTGATTATATTCGGTATCATACTTATCTTGTTATCGTAAATAGTTATGTAGTAAAGCCTATAAATAGGCTTCATATACTCTTTTCTGTTTATGTCAAAATATATTGAAATATCCCATTTCTTCTTCCGTTCATTATTCTTAATTGTGAGAGTGAGGAGAGTTCTAGATAGGACAGACGAAAAAAAAAAATACTTGCATCTGAATATATGCGAGATGTTCTTCAAGTGAGCGAATTTCTTTATCCAAATTCGCTTGGTGAATGAAGAAGTTATTTGTCTTTTAAGCCTTGGCGGTAAACATCATTTATCTTGATCTTTATCCTTGGCCGAAGCCGCGTCCTTTATACTTGGGTGGTGATCATCATCTATTGAATCTCGTTGTCCCTCTGAGCACAACACATACCCATCACGCATAAGCCACAAGTCGATGAATGGGACGTGTGATTGGGTCACGGTGCCGGATAGTAGATCCTCGTCCTCACTATGTTTTGATCCACTTAGTTATCCATTTGTTTGTACAGCTATTTAAGTACTAGTACGCAATTGTTCATGCGATCTTATTAGATTGTCCGAGACCTTACAAGGGCAATGAGATTACATTGGTCACTTTGAGTCTCCCTACCGTATACGGAAGCAACTCATTTTTTATTCTTCTCTTGGGAAAAAATTGGGTCCTATTCGCCCTAAATTACAAATCAAAGATGGCCAAGAAAATCCGGACGAGAGCTACAAAAGAGAGCTGTGACCTCCATGGCAGAGCCGGCTAAAAGAATAGTTTCTCTCCAGCAAACGCCAAACTGTTGTACGTATAAATACCATTTCGCTAAGGCCAACCACACATGCCACCATCTTGTTCATGTCCCTGTCCCTCCTTCACATCCCTCCAAAACCTGCTCTCTCTCTCTCTCTCTCTCTCTCTCTCTCTCTCTCTCTCTCTCTACATGCACGCGCGCTGTCTCGCTCGCTATCTCCAAAACCCTACAGCATCTTCCCGACAGATCCTTTTTAATTTAACCTGCTGATTCAAGCACGCAAGACTTGGTCTCCTTCCACGTTTCAACTCGCGAATAGGTCCTCAGGTTTCTCAAGCTCGCCAAATGGACCCCGCGAAGCACGGTCGTGATCGAGAGACCTCAAGCAAAGAAGGAAGCGACACCGGGCCGGGGAACCAGATAGGTCTGGACGTCAAGGACGACGCCACCTCGAAGCAGCAGCGGTTCTACGAGTGCAGCTTCTGCAAGCGGGGCTTCACCAACGCGCAAGCCCTAGGCGGCCACATGAACATACACCGGAAGGACCGTGTGAAGCCACCCCATAAGATGAAAGCACCGCCGTCCTTCTGCGATGGCGCGACAACTGCTGGTGACCATACAGTCCGCGTGAACCAACAAGATGATGCACAACCCTATTATTATTGCTCGATGGGGAGTCGCAGAGAAATTATCCAAAGGGTCTACTTGCTTCGCCGGCGACCTG
>JAGVVM010010360.1:0-21508 GCA_019149425.1 Psidium friedrichsthalianum | reverse complement strand
TTCACTCTGCATTAAAGAATATGAATTTGAAGAAAAAAACAAGGTGGAAAGCAGTCTTAGTCATTTTCAACACTTCTTACAGATAAATCTGGTTCAATAATGCTTCCGGTCTTTACTGAAAAGGAAAGTAGAGACTGATTAATGGGGTGATAACTATGCAATAACCATGACAACATGTTGAAAACCAGCATGACAGCCTGACTAAAAGATTCACCGAAAACTTGTAGACGTTTCCCAAAGGACAGCCACATCATAGCAACTGCAGGAACACCTCTATAATCAACTTCACACTGGCAATACTATTGTAATCTCCAACAAGTCCCAATTCTCCACATATATCTTCGACACCTATATTCCCCCCGAGCTGTGCTAAAGAGCATTTTAACGAATCAAGGGAGATTTGTCATAGAAAAAAGTAAAAATTAGCCAAACATGGTGAAAATTGAAAATCCATCCCCGTCAACCCAAAAGCACACACTTAGTCCATGCCATATAATGGTGATGGTACACACACTTGGACGGAACTTAACAATATTATCATCTACAGACACTCAGAATATAAACAAATGTTCACGAGAAAGACTGAAATATTTTCAGCAATTACTCTTCCACTCGGCCACAAAATTCATCTGTTTAATCACCAATGCTATGCTACTCTTCTGCAACCGTGCAATCATAAGCACAAAAAGTTACAATCAAAGAGAAACGGATGGCTCTAAAAGTTGCACATTATTGCACAGTTAAGATGTACTGAGGATTTTTTCCAAACAAAGAATTACGTTGCGCACTTTGGAATCTGAAAAAGATCATTCGAACATTGAGGAGCTCATTCACCTCCTAAAAAACCAAGCAAAACCATAATCAATACCCACCTCAAACTGGTCCAACGTTGCGTATGATCCATCGGCCAGCTTCTTCCTTACTGTGGAAAAGTCCATTGGGTGCTCGATCACATCATGATAATCTGGAAGCTAGAAGGAAAAAGAAATGAAGACAAAAGTTCTCACCACCATCGTCATATAATATACCTCCGAACAACCACGTGCTCGAAAAGGAAATCCACCACAGAGAATCGCACATACCTCATCAGGATCAACTGGCTCAGCGTACACGCCATATGTGTCCTTCCTGTCATGATTTGACCAAATAGACAATTTCAACATCAGGAAGCAGCTCACTTCCTTCTAATAGGGCAATAAAAAAAACAAACCACTTGAGAAAGGAAATCAGAAGATTCATACTTCTGAAGTTTGTCAAGTATCAGCTGAAGTGTCTTCTTATCAGGCAACGGAATGCTGGATGTGTCTGACGGCGTTCCTAGACAAACCCAAAAGCAAGAAGAAAATCATCAGACACATCATCCCCAATTAACAATAATAAGCACAGAATTACTATTGAAGTTCACTACTTTTAGACAGTAAGCAAGGCCGTGGGGCTAACCTGGAGCAGACGACTCATGCCGTACTCTTGAACTCTCCTCGCGTCCCTTCCTTTCCTGTCAAGTCCACATAATAACACCACGCCTTAGACAAGACCCACAAAACTGGAGGCACCCAAAAATTGAAAATGACGCTGCATTTATAAATCCGAGATTTCCTTTATGGAGTACTTTGATGGAGACAGAGACAGAGAAAGAGACAGCAAAGGCAGAGCCTATACGTAATTAGAGAGAGAAAGTGCGACAATAGAGAAAGAGAGAGAAAGAGAGGGAGAATCAAACTTCTGATCCAGAGAGAGAGAGAGAGAGAGAGAGAGAGAGAGTGGTGGGACTCGTGAGCGTGATCAGATTCTTTTTGTGAGTTAGTTTTTGACAGTTGACATTGCCGTTACTCTCTCTCTGTCGGAGAGACATTTTAGAGAGAGAGAGTGTGTGTATGTGCTCCGACACAGAGTGAGCATCACAGAAGTCTGGACCAATAAGACAAGAAATCTGAGCGTCAATCGTCAGCTGAGCTAAGACCTAAGCAAACCCCACTCTCCCTTCATTCAATTCCGACCGATCCGATCCAGTTCATACCTCCTCATCATAACCGCCGCGATCCTCGTCCTCGTCCTCGTCCTCATCGCCTCCGTTGATCCTCCTCTTCTTCACCACCCTCCTCCCCTCGCTCTCGTCATCCTCGGATCCCGACGCGCGGCCCCCACGTGCCCTCTGGTTCAGCTTCACCACGAGCTTCGTCTTCTTCTCCCTCTTCATTTCCTCCTCCTCCTCCTCCTCGTCTGGGACGAGGCCATCGTGGATGAAATCGTCGTAGTCGATGAAGTCGAACCTCGCGCTCCTGCGGCGGACGCTCCGCCGGACGCTGGATTCCGGCTCCGGCTCCGGAGCAGGCGCGTGAGGCGGCTTCCTCGCCAGATCCGACTTCCGAGGCCTCCCCTTCTTCCGCTTCACGATCTGCCCCATGCCTGCCGTGGCTAAAACCCTGAGTCCAACTTTCCCTCTCTAAAACCTCAATCTCTCTCTCTCTCTAGCTTCTCTCTCCAGAAACAGAGTCTCCTTTTTCTCTACCTGCCTCTCACTTTTTTCCTTTCTTTTTTCGGTTGGACTGTAATGCGCGATGGTTGAGCTTTGGACTTCTCCGAGTGGCGGGCTCATTGACTAGTGACCCGAGCCTAGAAATTTGGGACGCCGAGGCTCAGCTTCGGAGGCTGAGTGGTTGGAGAATGATTGATACTTTTTGTTGCGGCGTGTGATAGCAAACGGCGTTATGATGGACGAGAGGCCGGCGCGTGAGCCGCCCGTTGCCCGGGAATGGCTGCGTGTCTCGTTGCCCGCTGCCCGTTTGGTTCTGTCCTGTCTTCGCATTTTCGTCTTTTCTCCATTCCGCGGGATATTTTGCTGAGGAAAGCACTGGCGCGTGTGTTCCACTCTCGCTGTCCTTCGTTTTCGCGTGTCGTCGACTAGTAATGTCATTAGTGATTGGTGATTAGTAATCTTTGGGCTATGATTGCGTGATTAGTTAAGTAGTTGGTGTAATTACTGGCACACTGCAAAAAACACTTTTATGGTCTTTGACGGAAAACAGTAGTATCCTCGTCTTGTCTAATGTCCATCATAATTTAATACACAACTCGATTCAAAAGGCTGGGGCCAAAACACTTAGGGTTAACATAACAGGAAACCCTACACAGATACATTGTGATAAATTTATCTCAAATTATTTTTTGACCACAAAAATCTCAAATTAATACACTTTAAATAAATTTACCTAATATTAATTTTCGTTAAATTTAACGTCAAATTGTTGAGTTTGATGACACGTAACAGTTCACTAATATACCAATTTAGAGTTTTTAACCTCTATTTTGTTACATGTGTATCAATTTAGGCTTTTCGTGGTATTGACCCAATTTAATGAAGGGTAAATTTGCTATAGGTATAATAGTTTCGGATTTTTTGTGATAAAAAAATTAGTTTAAGATATAAATTTATCACAGATGTATCAGTTTGGGGCTTTTGCTAGTAAAAAATAGTCTGGGGTAAATTTGTCACAGATATACTAGTTTGGGATTTTTTGTGGTTAAAAAAATATTTATGATAAATTTATCACATCTGTACCTATTTGGGGTTTTTCGCAATATTAATCCAAGCACTCATTAAGTATGAGCTAAATTTTTCAAAAGAAAAAAAAAACTCAAATTAAAGTTCAATCTCAATTCTATCCTAAGAATTGAGATTAGATTTAGAGTGGGGGTTTTGATATTTCATTTGTGTCAAATGTACAATTCTTCTAGACAGTATGACCAGATTAACCATATACACAATAACTGGTATTGGCTCGCCGTGAGATCAGGGGGAAAAAACAGTAAAAGCTCAGGTGTGATCTAAGCTTTGAATTGAATCATGTATATATATTAACTAACAACTACCATTAGCTAGGTAGGTGAACTCCCAACTGATAACTCACTATTTATGCATCGGGTTATATGCTCTAGATCCCACCCGAGATCTCCGCTGTACTCATGCAAAAAATAGATGCAAGGATTTCAAAGCTGCCTGCATTGATGTGAAGTTGATTGGAACGAATAAAAGTGACATGCATCTTTCGAGGACTCAAAGGCTCTGCGTATGGTACCCATTCTCATTCCTCTTGATTCTGTTCCCGAAACAGTAAGCAATTGACTGGAATCATCCTTTGGTAACCCAACATAAGTTCTGATTCTGATTCTGTTCCAGAATCAGTTTTAGAGCCCCATCAAGAAATTTTAGAGCTAACCAATCCAGAACAAAAAAAAAGTTGGTCTGAAAAAAAGAAATCAAGTTTTGACAATCACAAAAACATAATGAAATCTCACATCTTCACTTTTTTCCTTTCAATTTTTCGTCACGTTTCTCTCAACCCCTCCCAACCATAAATAAAATAAAAATAAAAAAATTTGAAAAAAAATTGAATTTTTTTAAAAAATCACAAAAAATTAGAAATTTCTAAAAATAGAAAAAAGCTTAGATTATGCTAGTTTGACCTCATTTCTACACAAGTTGAGGCCTAAAAATTAGAAAGAAAAAACAGTTTTCAAAATATAAATTTTGTACAGTTATCAAACGCGTTTCTGGTTCTCCAAAACTCATCCAGGAACAGAATCAGAAAAAATCATTTTAATCAGAATCAGTTTTGGGATCAGAATCGTTACCATACGCAGCAAAGCCCCCGTCCCATCTGGATCCTGGAACGAAGCGGTCTTCACGTTATTCTGGGAACCAGGCCGGGCGGATCGACTGTTCTCTCCTCTGGCTTCCCAACCCAACCCGCCAACTCCACGGCAAGGCGCTTTATTATACAGCCTCCAAGTGCCCATCGCGATCTAGAAATGCAAAAGCTCGAACCACTAGCTACATCAACAATGGGGTGATAGATATTAACAGAAAAAGAACAAACTGCTGCCACGCCTGACCTGCACGCCTCCATTTCCTCTGGGATGGGCGCATTGAGACTGTAATTAGGCAGGAGCTCCACAACAGTAGCTGAGCATCGTTTGGACCATAGCCAGCACACACTGATTTTGCATACTGTAAGGGAATGTGAATGTTAGGAATCAATTCTGCTTGTGATTTCTCAGGCTGTTCACGTTTTTTTGAACTTCGATTAGATTATTGGAGGCTCGGGTTAAAATTTCACCTGATCTAGAAGTCTCTAGGATTAAGAAGTAGTTCATCCCTGAGGCCTGCATACCAAAGCGCTGATACAGGAAAAGGCAAACGAAGTGTTTCTCGAAGCGGTGATTCAAAGTATTTATGTACCACCCCATCTTGAATTGGGTTGATACGAGAATGCTGGTAATGAATTTTTGACAGTCTCATAGAAAGCCGATTGCGCAGTCCAGAACGGCTATGTGAAGCAGTACTTGGCAAAGTGGTTCAGGTGTCGGCTCACTCGTTAGGAGCTTGAATCCGTTCCTCTGCTGAACGTCCCCAGCTCGCACTTGAAGATCCTGCCGTATCCCGCGACTTCTCCACCATATCTAATAGTCAACAAGGCAAAGCTTTTACTACAAGTTTCCTCATTCAACCTTTTCGGTAATAACAGCTGCATACTCCCATCTTGATTAGCATTCAGAACTATCCCAACTTTAAACTTTTCCGCTCAACTGCTACTCATTCCAGGCAGAAAAATGTTATAGGGACAAATTTTTTGCTAATTTTTAATCAACCAACTCACCCAAAACAATCGGCAGAAAACCTGCGAATCCACACATAGCTAACGTCCCAGCACGCCCATCCTTGGATACTCCCTTTCTGGGTCATCTCTTCGAATCAATCAACTTCACCCAAAACAAGTCGGCAGAAAAACCTGCGAATCACATAGCTAACGTCAGAAAGAGTTCATGTAGATGTAATATAGTCTTCATTACCGTCAGCTTACTCGAGGTTACGAATCAGGTCTCTCACTCTGATCAACCACATTGAGGAAAGCCACGGTGGTCATTTATCACCCAGTTCATTACAGTTGCGTGGATCACTTCAGCTGCCACAGCCTCATTACAATCTGTTGGATGATCGCATAAAAACGTGAGCAAAGATGATCCATAGATCAAATTGGATGCTTGACGAGATTCTATGAGGGATGCACCTTTTTAACCCAAACGAAAATTTCTGAACCCTGTTTATAGCTGTGGATGGTTACGAGAATTTGATTTACCAGAAAGAACCAAAGAAGAGAGCAGCATACATCCGCTTGTTAAGCTTAAGCATTTTCGTCTCAAGCTTAAAGTGTAGCAGAAGACTATGGTAAAAGAGTGATTCAAGATTATGGGAATGTTTCTATACAATGAGGACATTGTCTTGTTTTAGGATAAGCAAAGAAGTCCTAGAGCTCAACAAGAAAGTCCTCAGTATCTTGTCAAAAAGGAGATCGACGATTTGGACTTCTTCCTTGTCTTAGGCCATGATTGTTGTTCAATCGAGTCTATGGTAATTTATTAGTATACATCAACTAAAAGATTGTACTGAGTTACAGTCCACATACTACATAGCTGTGGTATCCAAAGACAGGTCATGGATCAGGACGTAGAATTTCATCTGAGCGAAATGAAATCTCGAAGCCGAAGTGTTTCATATTGCACGGTCAAGCGAATATTAAAAGCAAGTATCAAATTGCAAGACCACAGGTTCAGACACTGGGGAGTCAGGAAAAGAACCTGAAGTGAATGTCGTTCCAAATTAGGAATATGATCTTATTACAAACTGTGTCGCTCAAAACGAACAGTTCAGTTTTTCGCCTTGACTACTATAGCCAATTTATTGGAACCATAAAGAAATGCCATAAGCATTTGTCAATGAAGCCGTTGATCTCACTGGCATTGTCTTTATCTCTTTCAGATAATCCTCATTGTCACCAAAACCTGCAAACGAAAATCACCCAATGCAGTTATATCAGCTGGATAAGAAATGGTTGTATCGACTAGCTAAGGCATGTATGTCGAAAAGACAAGAAAAAAGCAGAGGACTTTCCATCAATTCTTTGTCCATTATTCATGCAACATGACTAGAAGCCTAGATATAATCAAGAGATCTCATTGAGGATGATTACCAAACAACAACCTTATAGAGCACAACATCGTTTTTCTTCTCATTAAGAGGCTACACTAATGTTTCGCAGCCAACATCAGGCGAAACTTTAAGGGGAAGGAAAAGATCGGAGTGTGAGGACTCACGATTTTCCTGCCATCGGGTCGAGGAATGAAGTAGTCTTGGTGTGGGTTATGGGATTCGGGCCTGGCGGGCTAACGATCTTCCCTCCAAGTTCTTGTGTAACGAGTGCAACAGCATCAGCACTTTTGTAGACATCATTGGTGCCTATCGTGGCCTATGAATTTCGACAGTCATACTAATTAGCGAATGACAAAAGGTAGCCTTAACGAGCAGACTAGGTGTATAGGCGAAAATTTGTCTCGCTTACATGAACGTACGTGTTGCCTGCGGTGTACTCTGTGACGTTGTAGTTGTACTTGAGCTCAATGTAAACTGTCTGAGTTCGATCTGTTCCATAACCCACCATGGCTATTGTATACTGCAAAATTAAACATATAGTTAGATGGGGCACTGTGTCACGATTTCTTTTTTGTTCTGCTATTTTGAGTTACGGCACCTGATCTTGGGGGCTGTCGTACTTCAAGAGTAAGTTCATGCCCAGCGCCTGCGTGTGCGGCACAATAAGGAAAAAGAATGGATAAGACGATATCACTTACATGGAATAAGAGATCACGTTTGGAGCATTGTTTGCTGGTCTAGATGCGAGTAAAAGAAGAATGTTCTTATCAGGAACACGAAACCGGGATATCAAAAGGTTAGAAGTCTAATCTTACCTTCTCGTAGAAACTGATGATGGAACGATTCAGATCGGTCACATGAAGCTCGAAATGGTTGAGTGGTTGAGGAGTCGGCCCTGCTGGAGGAGCTCGAAGCTATAGCCGTTCGGATCCTGCACAAAGCATAGACTTGCGATCCCCCTTTGTTTTGTCCCGGTTCTCTCGTCACGGACCGCCTAATTTCGGACTTTCTCCACAATTGGATATATCTGAACACCACAACTTAGAACTGTTAGAACTTCGAACGTGGTTTTCTTATAACAGGCAGTTCACGACGACGGCAACAGAAGAACTCACATCTTGAGCTGCAATTCCAAAGTGCGCCCATGCTGTCCCAACCTCGTATTTCTCAACTCGTGGACTGTCGATTAAGAAGTCGAACGTGTTAAACGTCATCAAAGTTGATGCCAAAATTTTCCCTATGAAAATTCGACTTTTCATCGAGTAGGAACTAGATGAGGCAAATGTTCAGTGAGCATACCATATATCAGCTCCAGTACAAAGTGAGACTCCTGAGGTCCAAAACCAACTATGGCCTTGGTGTACTTCTTCTCAGGGTAGTCTTTTTGGCTCAACAACTGCATCCCAAAACACTCTTTATAAAACCTGGAAAAAAGGGAGTCAACTGGATCATCATAGCTGGAAATGCACAGTTAATGTCCCTATTAGCTGTGAAGATAGTACGCGATATCGGCATTAGCTTACTCGACGGTGCGATTCAGATGACCGACTCTATAACGGCATGAGGAAGCGGTGGGTATCGTTTTTCACCCATTCCAGGTTATTGTCCCTATTGACATTCTCCGTTGCCGCCATGCTCAGACCCACCTGATCGACATGACAGTTATTGAGACCGAGATAAGCAACTATACTCAAAAACTGAGAATTCGAACTTGGATCCAATTGACATGGTGATGCATAAACATGCGCTTATCATATCCATCGAACTAATCACAGCTGAAAAGGGCATAAGGAGTAAGATTAGAGCATACAACAAGACATACTTTGCATGATTTCGACATATAAAATTGCAGCGCTACTGCCTACCACACCGCTGTGCCGAAGAAGTTCTTCTCACCTTGCTAGGAATCGGCAAAACTCTCAACGACATCATCAATTGATTAAATCTCGATCTAACCATGGACAAGCAAAATGGAAAATGAAGTGGAGAAGAAACAGAGAGAGCTTACCAGGAAGACAGACAGGAGGAGAAGAGGAAAGAACTATGGCGTGGGGCTTGGTCATTTCCATTAATATGAAGTTACACCTTCCCAAAGATAAGGATTGACTGTTTGTGTGTCCAATTACGAATAAATCGCGATCTACCATCTATAGTCAAAGCACTTTGTCATCATACTTGATATATGTCAACATCTTCAGAAAAGAAAATTAATATGGCAACGTAGTCTTGATATGGCAAATAGGATTAGGAAATTTCTGGCCAATGACCCGACAGATTAATGCACTCTGAAGAATAATACTGGAGTCAACAGTAGACATGGCCACGGGCCGGTTCCGGCCCGAACCGGACCGGAACCGGCCCGCGAAACCGCCGAACCGGCCCGTACGGAACGGGCCGGTTCCGGTCCTGGTTCGGAACCGCCGTTCCGAACCGGATCGGAACCGGCGGTTCAGGGTAAAATTTATAAAAATTTTATAATTTTTAAAAATTTTGATTACAAATTTGTAAAATTTTACTGAAATTTTATTACTTAAAAATTTGATTTGATTTTGAAAATCAAAAATTCCCAAAGTTTACACAAAAAAAAAAAAAAAAACCGGGCCGGTTCGGAACCAAACCGCCCGGACTGGACCGGAACCGGAACCGGTGGCCCGGTTCCGGTTCCGAACCGGACCGTCCGGTTCGGAACCGTTGTCATCACTAGTCAACAGTCAAGATTAGACAGATGCAAAATTCTCAGTAATGTTCATACACCAAGGCAAGAAAAAACTTTAACATTGTATTGACTTTTCGTGATTTCATGATGATTTGCAAACGTAGATTAGGCCGTGCGTATGATACGAGGCTTTCATTTTTCACACCTTTAAGTGCAAGCGATTTCATATTTGAATCTACTAATTTCATGAAATTTCAGTATTCGAGGTCAACTTTTCCGTCCCAACAATTTACTAATCAAGTAAATTGATGAAGATTTCACGACATTTTTTTTTCAACTAATGAAAATTTAATGCGGGTGTCGCTGACCTTACGACACACAAAAACGTGGTGGAGATGGCCGTCCAATGACCACGGATGTTCTATCTGGAGAATTTTACTGGGGAGGTTCAAGCCATCTTCTCGAGTTCTGACGTGGTCATTCATCTTTGATTAAAAATCGTGGTTCCTTCACTGTATGCGGCTATTTTACTTGTGAAACAAGAAGAACATGATGTCTGCGTTGAGCGTCAAATGTTGTCGGCACCTCAACTTTGACTTTCAATTTGGCCTTATCGTCAAAGATCTGGACTTCGTCCAAATCTGGGAGGGAAGGGGGAGAGATTTGATTGATACACATCCTGTCGCTTCAGGAACCAAAAAAAATAAAAAAAAAAAAAAAAATCTTCGATTCGAAATATTTTTGTCATTATCCTAATCATCGAGGACCAGGAAAGCACAAGCGGGGAGTAGGATCCCGTACTTTTCTACGATGAAAGTATGAACCACGCACTAACATACGTAATATTGAATACATGACTAATGTATTATGGACACTGAAAAGCTGAAAATTGAGGTGTGGGGTCGCGAGCAAAAATCCATAACTTAGTCACTAAAAAAGTAAACCATTAAGGTGTCTTCGATGATTGATGTAGGACTTACATCCCATGTCATACATGCTCAACATTTGGAATTGGATCACCATAGCCAATGTTTCTCGATGCTACATATAGCCAAGTTGTTGTGTTCCTCCTCGTAAAATCAGTTCTTGTAATGGGGACCATTTATCCCTTCATTTCCTCATCTGTGACCTCAAGGCTGTATTCATTCTACTTTTGAGATGAATGTCAAGCCTGTGTTGACAAAATTCAAAGCTTCCTAGAGGATTACTGGGCCTACGTTTTCAAGATCATTTGGGTCTGACCAAAAATCTTCAAAAACCCGTTTAAAGTAACCGATGGAGGACACTTTGCCTAATACAAGGAACATGTACAGAATTGGGTGGTTCCCACTTGAAAATCTTCAAAGCTTTTGACATGGGAGAATCGATTGCAATGCAGATTAAAACCACAATGAGCAGACCCCGATAATCACAATGGAATTGGCTGACCCTTGAACGATCATGAAGCTGTGTTGTCTTCTTCTTCTTCTTCTTCTTCTTCTTCTTCTTCCAGTGTGTGAATTCTTCAGCTACTGATATCCCTTCTAAGTTGAATTTCCCCATGTCGGTACAAACCCATCCCTTCTAAAATATTGCACTGTTTGGCTCGATAATGACTGAATCGTTGAACTGACATTGTGAAGTTGGACATGACTGATGGTTGCGCGAACACCCAAAGAAGAGGACACAGAGAATCGCAGATAGTGGCTGTATCGGCTATGACCCCCTTCCACACCCTTCATGGATATTTGTCGAAGAACTTTTAGAAGCACTCGTTTTGGTTGCACAAGCCTTCATGATCAGAGTCATACATGACCCCCCACAACCCACAAATCTTCCATTGTTCATGTTCCCACCATCGCGGCCCTCTCTAGTTGCATCTACTCGTATTGAGTAATTACTGACTTGTTAGACTTACCTAATTTCCATGAATCGGCACGCGAGCGGAAATGCTTAGACTTACCTAATTTCCATGAATCGGCACGCGAGCGGAAGCGCTTAGATACAAAATATGAACCGGAGCCAATCATCTGGGGTTTCAGATTTTGGAGTAGTCAACTTAAGTGCCACCATCATAATTGGTAGATTTTCCAATATATTGTCATAGCTATGGAGGGATATAAAAGGCAGGCGACTCAAAATTGCAGACTTAATTAGCTTTTGTCTAGGTCAAAAAAATGTTAGGACTGATGGAGGAGTATTGAGGTTGGTAAGTGTGGAAGCAAAAGCAGTGATAGTGCAAGCACAAGACAATGAAAAGGGTTAGATTTTACCACGTTAGCATCCACAAAAGTGCGCAACAAATGATGTTTCTTAAAATTCAGAGGAACAAATGTGGCAGAAAACCAAATAAAGACGAACAAGGTGACAATGACTCCACACGGAACTTCGGATTACAGCTTGTCAAAACATGTCACTTCCTTGAAATGTGAAGTGTGAAAGCAACATAATTTTCTTATCATTGAAATCAAAACACTCAGCTCTCTTTTTGCCCACTCTGAGCTAGACAAGTCAATATATGTCTGCTGAACTTTGATCCATAAGCTTGCTCTGTCGTATGCAGTTGATAAGATTCCATTCGTAGAGCGTCGATATGATCCCCAGTCGTCATGAGTGGGAGATAAGTGATGCGACATCGCAAGCAACAGATCCGTTGCCTTCGAATAGAACGATTGCTCAGGAGTTGTCTTCTAACACACAAATTACTTGCGCTATGGTGTTCCAAAATGGCACTTGTTTTTCTTCCTCATATTTAATAATGCAATTTGCTGGTTAATCTAATAGTCAATCACTTAAGATGGCATCTTGGAACCATGCAATACGAGACAAGAAAGTTATGAAGAACAGCAACCTAGTATTGTCCTTCTACTGATCGAAAGTACTTGAGCAATGAAGTGAAAAAAGAGGTTAATATCCAAGGTAGTTGCCTAATGCAAAGGATCCGGACTTTGGTGATAGGTTTCCAGAATTAATTAATCAATCAATTAAAGAGCGAATTTTGAGGATTTGTCCTGAGCAAATGGAAGCATTGCAAAGCATTAGAGTAATAATTGAAAGGAAGGGGTCAGCTTTAGGAAGTGCATGCACGTTGCTAATTAGAAAAAAAAATAATTAATCGCATCTTGATTTATGCAATCTTGTTAAACAGATATACTTCACTGAGAATAATGAAATATATCCTTCAAGACAATAAGTAAATCGATAAGGATTGTGAACGGTCCTTTATTAATTTTGGATAGAAAGAGTCGGTGACAAGAAATTTAAAGGTGCGAAAACTGGAGGCAATCACAGCCAACATCGTAAATTGCGAAGAACGTTGGTTTCTTTGATCGATTCATCAAGAAGTTACATTAGCTACTTACTCTTATTATCTATGACACTCATCAATAAGGAGTTATAAAAACCCAAAATAGAGGCAATAGATATAATGCCCAACAATTATATTTGCGTCCATTGCTCGTTGTCAATGACTTTATCTATCACGTTCTCAAGTCTTCTTGAAGGCACTTGTCGATAACTTTACCATTGTTTCTTGAAGGCTTCATTGGCAAGTTGTCAATTGTTCAGACCAAACTGTCTTTTATCACACTTAGTTTGTTATCAATAACGATTCAAATCAAAAGTTGGTTATTTTTGGTGATGATATAACTTTATACACAGCAATCTTTAGGTACCCTGTATCTTATGCACCATAGTCAAAGAATGATTCTTATTGCCTATATTCTCATATTATTTTTAATATTCGCGATAAATATTGATCATTTTAATACCTCACAAATATGAGATGGCAAAGCGTACTTTTGTCATTGCATTAATTAAGAATAATAAAGTGGAAGAGAGAAATGGAGAATTTGTAATGTTTTAATATAAATAATAAAGAGTACATCAGCTTATTTATTTGTTTTATGAGATGACTATTGAAGGTAACATATATCAATCAAGATATCCAGAATCAAAGAGTGATACATGTGCTATTTTGAGATACATAGAATTCATAAGACTATCAAATGAAACCCCTAATCATCTCCAATAGCATTAGTCGCAACAGTCGCAACACACTACTATCAAGGCATAGGTTCTTAAAAAGATTAATCTAGCATGTGAAAAATACCTATTATACTTGCAGAAGAATATGCAACGTTCCAATAGTATAGTCCATACACAAATACACTCGCTGGATTCCTACTGTGTTTTCGACGATACGACGGTTATTTCAATCAATTCGTGTTATGAATTCGCTAGCGAGAGCATGAAGATTAAATTCATCTTCCAGATTAGTCTTTCTTATCTGTTATTAAGGTAATACTTAAGTTTCTATCCGATAGCTCCTAGCATGGAATCATTGTCGAGTCCAAAGCGAGAGTCAAGACCAGGCATTAGTGAGAAGCTGAAAAAGCTGCGTGCGATGGAAAGAATAATAAACAATCTCCAGAAAACAATAAAGAGTCGTCTTCAATGACAAGGGCCAAATAACAAAGATGGCATGTTTGTTGGGGAATATCTGTATAACCATGGGCACGTTGTTCTTGTTTAGTATAAGCAAGTCCGTCAAAAACGAGATCAAAGATTCGGACTTTTTTTTTCTTGGCTTTTGTATTCAAAGTTTTCTACAATCTTGTTCAATCAACTTTATTGTAGCTTAGGGCGCGCATGGCAACACTTTTGCTTTTAGAAATCAACTTCTGCTTCTGATTTTAACTTCTAGAGAGAAGTAAAATTGTTTAACTTCTTCAAGTGGCTCCAAAAGTACTTCTAGAGTAAAAAAAAATGCTTTAGAAGTAGAAAAATAAAGTTGGATAACCAAACGGATTTATGTTACAGAAATTGCGTTACCAAATGGATTTCTGCTCTAGAAGTGTTGTCATATGTGCCCTTATTAATAGGCATCAACCAACAGATTGTGTGATGAAATAGTTCGCATACTACATAGTTGTGGTATTTGAAGATGAGCATGGATTGGGATGCCGATTTGGTTGAGCGAGACAAATTCTTCAAGCCGAAGCATTTCATGTCGCACAGTTGAGCGAATCTTAAACGCGGGTGTCAAATTGCTGAGACCCCAAATTCGCACATTGAGGAGTTGGAAAAGGATTCTGAATTGAACATCCTCCCAAATAAATAACATGATCCGTTTACAAACTGTCTTAACTAACAACAAGCAGTCCAATTTATTTGCCTTCACAGTGAACAGTTTATGCGAACTAGTAAAGAAATACAATCCCAATCACTCTTTGTCAACGCTGCTTCGTTGCTGTTTATTTTGTTTCTCTCTTTGTCCTCAGGAACCTGTGGAACATGAATTGCCCCGAAAATTACATGAGCTACATAGTCAAATGATCATCTAAACCATGAATAAGAACGAAGAGAACAAAAATCTCTACCAATTGTTTGCACAGTGTGAAGCTGTACATATCACTGGCCGCTATTCTTTATCTCTGTCAGATAATCCTCATTGTCCACCAAAACCTGTACATAAAAATTGCACAACGCAATCATATCCGCTATATAATCAATTGTCATATGTCCTATTAGGGCAGAACTTTCAGGCGAAGAGAAAGATTAGTATGTGAGGACTCACGGTTTTCCTGCCATCGGGGTCAAGGAATGAAGTCATCTTGGTGTGGGTTACTGGATCCGGGCCTGGCGGGCGAATAATCTTCCCTCCAAGTTCTTGTGTAACGAGTGCAACAGCCGCAGCGCTTTTGTATACATCACTGGTGCCTATTGCGGCCTATGAATTTTGACAGTCGAACTGATTAGCGAAGCGGACAACAGGTAGCCTTAACAAGCAGAATAAGTTTGTAGGTGAAAATTTATCTCGCTTACATGAACATACGCGTTGCCTGCGATGTACTTGGTCACGTTGTAGTTGTACCTGAGCTCGATGAAAACTGTCTGAGTTCGATCTGTTCCATAACCCACCATAGCTATTGCAAACTGCAAATTTAAATGTATAGTTGGACGGGGCGTTATGTCAGTATTTCCTTTTTAGTTCTGCTTATTTTGAGTTGGGGTTCACCTGATCTTGAGGGCTGTCGTACTGCAAGAGTAAGTTCATGCCCAATGCCTGCATACGTAGTTGCGGCGCAATTAGGAAAAGGAATGGATAAGATGATATCACTTACATGGAATAAGATATCACGTTGGAGCTATTTTTGCTGTTCTAGATGAGAGTAAAAGAAGAATGTTCTTATCAGGAATGCGAAACCGGGAAATTAAAGGGTTAAAAGTCTAATCTTACCTTCTCGTAGAAATTGATGGAGCGATTCAGGTCGGTCACTTGAAGCTCAAAATGGTTGAGTGGCTGAGGAGTCGGCCCTTGCTGCAGGAGCTCGAAGGTGTAGCCATTCGGATCCTGGACAAAAGCATAGACTTGCGGTCCCCCTGCAGTTGTCCCCGGTTCTCTCGTCACAACCCCGCCTAATTGTCGGACTTTCTCCACAATCGGATATATCTGAACACCACAACTTAGAACTGTTACAATCTCGAACGAGCTAAAGAAGTTCATCATGACGGCAACCAAAAAACTCACATCTTGAGCCGCAATTCCGAAGTGTGCCCATGCCGTCCCAACCTCGTATTTCTCAACTCCGTAGACTGTCAATTAAGAAGTTGAATGTGTTAATATAATCACAACATTGCTGATATCTACTTAGACAAGTCGACGCCAAAATTTTTCTTCAAAAATTCGACTCATCAAGGAGGAACTAGATGAAGAAAATGTTGGGTGAGCGTACTATATATCAGCTCCAGCACAAAGTGAGACTCCTGAGGTCCAAAACCAACTATGGCCTTGGTGTACTTCTTCTCAGGGTAGTCTTTTTGGCTCAACAACTGCATCCCAAAACACTCTTTATAAAACCTGGAAAAAAAAAGGGAGTCAACTTGATCATCATAGCTGGAAATGCAGAGTTAATTTCCCTATTAGCTGTGAAGATTGTAGGCGATATCGGCATTAGCTTACTCGACGGTGCGATTCAGATGACCGACTCTAATAACGGCATTGAGGAAGCGGTGGGTATCATTTTTCACCCATTCCAGGATATTGTCCCTAGTGACATTCTCCGTTGTCGCCATGCTCGAACCCACCTGATCGACATGATAGTTATTGAGACCGAGATAAGCAACTACATTGAAAGACTGAGAATTCGAACTTGGACCCAATTGACATGTTGATGCATAAATATGCGCTTATCATATCCATCGAACTAATCACAGCTGAAAAGAGCATGAGGAGTAAGATTGGAGCATACAACAAGACATATTTCGCATAACTTCGATATATAAAATTGCAGCGCCACTACCCACCACACCGCTATGTCCAAGAAATTCTTCTCGACTTGCTAGGAATCCACAAAACTCTCAACGACATCGTCATTTGATTAAAATCTCGACCTAACCATGGACAAGCAAAAATGGAAAATGAAGTGGAGAAGAAACAGAGAGCTTACCAGGAAGAAAGACAGGAGGAGAAGAGGAAAGAACAATTGCGTGTGCTTGCCCATTTCTGCTGATGAAGTTACACCTTCCAAAAGATAATGATTGATTGTTGTATGTCAAATTACGAATCGATCGTGATCTATTTATAGTCTAAGCACGTTTTCACCATATCTTCAGGAAAAGAAAATTATTCTGTCAACATAGTCTTATATGTCAAATAAGATTAGAAAATTTCTGGCCAATGACCCGAGAGGTTGGTGCACTCTGAAGAATAATACTAGAGTCAATAGTCAAAGATTCGACAGATGCAAAATCCTTACTAATGTCAACTAGGGGTGATTGGTTACAGGATGGGTGGTTCTCACTCCAGAATCGAGAACTGCCCACTAGGGACCAGTTTAGCAAATTGCGAATCGTGAACCACCCGCTCGTTCTATGGATCTACTCGAGAACCAAACTATTGGTCCGATTCTGTTCCTAGTTGGATCTCGGTCACGATCCCACCGAGAACAAACATTAATTAAAAAAATAAATGAAATCAATCCTTAGTGATTGAAGAAGAATGGCTCAACTTGAGACTCTAAAAATGTATTCCCCATGTCTACGTTTAGTATTCTTATCACATGAAAAACTTGAGGACGATATCTTTGTAGGATGCAATATTATTATCAACAATGGAGTCGAGTATTGTGGGAAATGCAATAGCAGTTGATTAACTAATTAATGCAGCTTTTCAAATGCATTCACAATATACAATACATATCACACATGAAAACAAGTTAGCCCTGGACTTTTTTTTTTTAACGGATGGGTCTGGACTCTGGGTTTTTAGGGAGATTGCTTCAATTAAAAGAATATACATTTGTACTATATAAAAGGATTGGTTTGGTTGGGCTGGTTGGATGGTTCCCGCTCAAAAATGCAAATCGAAACGGTACCCCCTAGTTCTAAAAAATTGGAAGCGGGAATCCGATTGGTACAGGTCAATTCCTTCCAAAATCAATTGGCGGGGTGCGGTTCGGTTTGATTTGAGTGAATATATATATATATATATATATATATATATATATATATATATATATATATATATTAACTCAACCCTAATGTGAACATACTCTTTTAACATGGTATTGAATTTTGGTGATTTCGTGATGATTTGCAAACGTAGATTAGGCGTGTGTATGATACAAGGCTTTCATTTTCACACCTTTAAGTGCAAGCGATTTCACATTTGAATCTACGAATTTCATCAAATTTCGGTATTCATGGTCAACTTTTCCGTCCTAACAATTATACTAATTAAGTAAATTGGTGAAGAAGTCACGACATTCCAACTAACGAAAATTTAATGTAGGTATCGCTGACCTTACGACACACAAAAACGCGTCGGAGATGGCCTTCCAATGACAACGGATGTTCTATGTGGATAATTTTACTGGGAGGGTTCAAGCCATCTTCTAGAGTTCTGGCATTGTCAATCATCTTCGATTAAAAATCGTGGTTCCTTCACTGTATGCGGCTATTTTGCTTATGAAACAAGAATAACATGATGTCCGCGTTGAATGTCAAATGTTGCTGCAAAAAAAAAAAAAAAGATTATTTTTGGAGTCATCGGCACCTCAACTTTGACTTTCAATTCGGTGTTACCATCAAAGATCTGGACTTCGTCCAAGTATGGGAGGGAAGGGGGAGGGATTGGATTGATACACATCCGTTGGCTTCACCAGAAAAAGAAAAAGAAAAAGAAAAAAGTCTACAATTCGGAAACACTTTTGTCATTATCCATAGTCATCGAGGAGCATGATCCCATGCTTTCTTGTTGATGAGAAATATGACCCACACACTAACATATTTAATATTGAACACATGACTAATGAATTATGGACACTGGAAAGCTAAAAAGCGAAAAATCCATAAGCTGATCACTAAAAATGTTAACCATTAAGGTGTCTTCGATGGTTGATGTAGGACTTACATCACCATGTCATACATGTTCATCGTTTGGAATTGGATCACTATAGTCAATGTTTCTCGATGCTACATATCGCCAAATTGCTCTGTTCCTCTTCGTAAAATCAGCTCTTGTAATATGTTTCTCCAACTAAACAGATTGAGGAAATTACCAATCAAAATAGTAGGAAAAAAAAAAAACCTAATCCTTGTCATACAAGGGTGAATAATGTGGACCATTTGTCCCTTCATTTCCTCGGTTGTGACCCCGAGCCTGTATTCATTCTACATCTGTGATGAATCTCAAAGCCTGTGCTGACAAAATTCAAAGCTTCCTAGAAGATTATTGGGCCTACGTTGTCAAGATCATTTGGGTCAGACCAAAAATATTCAAAAACCCACTTAAAGTAACTGATGTAGGAACACTTCGGCCTAGTGCAAGGAACATGTACGGAACTCCGTCATGGTATTGGTCCATTTGTGCCAGAAATTGGGTGGGCTCCCACTTTGAAAAATCTCCAAAGCTTTTGACATGGGAGAATCGATGGCATCGCAATGCAGATTAAAAAGCACAATCAGCAGACCCCCATTATCACAATGGGAATCGGCTGACCATTGAACGATCATGAAGCTGCGTCGTCTCCTTCTTCCAATGTGTGAACTCTTCGGCTACTAATATCCCTTCTAATTTTGAATTTCTCCATGTCGGTACAAGCCCATCCCTTCTAAAAGGTTTGCCCTGTTTTGGCTCGATAACGATTGAACCGTTGAACTGATAATGAGAAGTTGGACATGCCTGATGGTGGCGCAAACACCCAAAGAAGAGGACACAGAGAATCGCAGATATTGGCTATATCGGCTAGTGACCGTCTTCCACACCCTTCATGGATTCTTGTCGAAGAACGTTTAGAACCACTCCTTTTGGCCTTCATGATCAGAGTCGTACATGACCCACCACAACCTGCAAATCCTCCATCGTTTCATACTCGGACGGTTCATGTTCGTACCGTCACCGCCGCTCTCTCGTTTCATCTACACATATCGAGTAATTACTTGACATGTTAGACTTACCTAATTTCCATGAATCGGCACAGGAGTGGAAGCGCTTAGATGCATAATATGAACCGGAGCCGATCATCTAGGGTTTCAGATTTTGGAGTAGTCAACTTAAGTGCCACCATCATAATGGTAGATTTGTCTAGGTCAAGAAATGTTAGGACTGAAGAGGAGGTTGGGGGTTGGACAGATGAAGCAAAAAGAATGGTGGTGAAAGCACCAAGAAACCCATGACCAGATGGTCAGATTTTACACGTTGGTATCACCAAAAGGCGCAACAAATGCTGTTTCTTAAAATCCTCACGGGAACAATATGGGCAGATATATACTTTCAACACCCAAGGGGGGGGGGGGGGGGGGGGGGGGGAATAACAAGCCCGCGTTGGACGATGACTCCACAGGATTCGATATAGCTTGTCAAAATATGTCATACACGGGAAACCACACACCTTCCTGAAATGTGAAAGTAACATACTTCCTTCACGGTGAAAGCGAAACACTCACTCTCTTTTCACCAACTCTGGGCTAGACAAAGTCAATAAATATCTGCTGATCTTTGATCCATAAGCTTGCTATGTCATATGCAGTTGATAAGATTCCATTCATAGAGCATCGATCGATACGATCTGCAATAATGGACCCATTCGGTGGGTCTAGGCAACGACTTGTTGCGTAATGGTTGACATGGATGCCAGAGTGGAGATAAGTGATGCGACATTGCAAGCAATAGATCCGCTGCATTCGAATGGAACGATTGCTCAGGAGTTATTTCTAACATGCAGATTACTTGCGCTATAGTATTCCAAATGACACTTGTTATCTTTCTGTTAATCTAATAGTCAATCATTAAGATGGCATCTTAGAACCATGCAATACGTGACAAGCAAGTTATGAAGAACGGCAACTAGAATTGTTTTCTACCGATCGAACGTACTTGAGTAATAAAGTGAAAAAAGAGGTAATATCCAAGGTAGTTGACTAATGCAAAAGGATCCGGACTTTGCGTGATAGGTTTCAGAATTAATTAATCAATCAATTAAAGATTGCGAATTTTGACGATTGTCCTGAGGCAACTGGAAGCATGCAAAGCTTAGATACAATTGGAAAGGAAAGGGGTCAGCCTGACGAAGTGCATGTCCCGTTCACGTTGCCTATAACTTAGAAAAAAAAAATAATCGCATCTTGATTGCGTAATTCTGCCCCCTGTTCAAACGATATACTTCACCGAGAATAATGAAACATATCCTTCAAGACAACAAGTAAAATCGATATAAGGATTAGTGAAACGGTTCCTGTATTGATTTTGGATTAGAAAGAGTCAATGACCAAGAAATTAAAGGTGCGAAAACTGGAGGCAAATTCATAGCCAACATGTAAAAATTGCGCCCCCCCCCCCCAACGCAAAAATTGGATTTCTTTGATGATTCATAAGGAAAGTT
>JAGVVM010010359.1:0-26502 GCA_019149425.1 Psidium friedrichsthalianum | reverse complement strand
ATTCCTCGTTCACAATTGTAATTATTTACACTTTCTTGCCTTCATGTTTGACTAATCACATTATATCCAAAACTTTGCATCAATTTCCAGAGTAGAGTCTACACATTGATTTTTCACTTTACGTCACATAAGAATTGCAAGCTACCTCATGTGCACCATTAGTAGACTCTATCTCCATACGAGAAAGTGATCATACAATGTCCGAATCCCAAGCCAGAAGTGCGATAAGATGACAGCAAATAAATTGGGGAACATCCTCGAAGACCCTGCTAGAAAGAGCAGAAGAAGCATTTTGGATAACTAATTTTCTAAGTTCTTAAGTAACTGATTGGATTCCGTTAATGTCCAATACCGATCACTGTACGTAAGCTTACAAGTAAGCACCAGAGCAATCATAACTTGGCAAATTTGTCGCATCTTATTCACGCAAAGCTCATGGAACAGTCATTTGAGCTTCCTATTTCTTCTCCGAGACCTCAGGACAACGAAGAACAAAGGAAAACGAAGGTCCGTACCTTTCACGTAGCTGAGATTCAAGTCGCGGACGGGGATGACGAGCACCGCGCGGGACAGATCCGCGCCGGGAGGGAAGTGAAGAGACGAGGCGTGGTGGTTGAGCCCGGCGAGGCGAGATCCGAAGGGGACGCCGGAGATGTCGTACTGGATGAGGCGGTTAGACGTCGACGACGGTGGCGGCGCCGCAGAGCTACGCGCAGGCGACCAGCACAAACACGAGGGCGATGACGGAGTACACGGACTCGAGCACGGGGCTGTCGCCGTGCTTCTCGCCGCCATGTGATCGGAGGGAAGGATCTAGGGTTGGGGGATCGATCTGAGATGCTGACGACTCGAACTTGAGAAAACGAACGAGCGAAAGAGAGCGAGCGCGAGAGTAGGCCCTGGTAGTTATTATTATGTATCACTTGGGGTCTCCGCTCGTGTTGAGCGCCCGCAATTCGTCGAGTAAGTGACGTCATATGTTTAGTAGATGCTAATGTTGGATTAATTGAAATCTATCTTAAAGAGCAATTGATACAAATATATCGTCATAACATCACCTAACATCTGATCTTGAGTCATAACCAGCAGCAAAAGCTGCGAAACTGTCACGTATATCTCAAGTATGAACTATGGGCGATCTAATTTTATCCTGGATCATTGGTATTTCTTTGGCTCAAATTGTGCTCCAACTGTCACTCGTCTGTTGTCGCGAGTGCGGGACACCACCGGACAAAATCAAGTGAAAGTCAGGCGGTCGAATTCGATTCCGACTTGATATGAACGTGATTCCATGCTCCGGCTTCAAGTGACAAACCCCCCCATGGGTTAAGCTGTCGTGTTACCATGAAGAAAACTAATAACAATACCAACCAAAGTAAATAAAACTAGCATGATAGTATGGTCAGCCTGCTTGGACATATCAAAGAAAGAGCAAAAGACCCGGTATGGTATGCCGGCTCACTCACGAGAGGACTTGAACAAAGTACATTTTCTCCAAAATAGTTCGTGTATACTGGACTCACGACAACCATAAATCTTCCATGTTCACCTTTGACGGGCATGAGAAAAGCTTTCTAAATACATCTTTGGAGCACATATCTTATTCTAGTACTAATCTAATAAAACAGCTGAGCCAAGCAAAGAATCACTAAAAGCTCTGCCGCTACCGGAAGTCTCTCTCCAGTTGAGCGAGACAGTGCGGAGGCTTTTCCAACTAGGATCACGAAATTGACTTGAAATTAGACGCAGCGTACTTGTGCTGCACACATTCAAATGAGCTTTGCCTGCTTGAATCTTCTTTCAGGCAAGTCAGCAATAGATATCAAGGACTATCAATCTTCGTGCGTAGCAGACTTTGTGAATCACCATAGTATATAGATTTCTGCCATCGAGAGTAGAGTCGTGAACGGGCAGACAAAGTGCCTGGAAATGCTGAGTCTGAGTCTGAGATTATCGCATTTAGTAGCTTGAACCTTCCTCATTCTCTGGAAACACAAATCGAAGGTCCTCATTATCTCGATAAACTTGGACCAGTTGGCAGCTTTATATACAAACATCCCAGCATGGCCGGAACAAGCTGGAGAAAATAGAAAGGCATTTAAATACGTACAAGGAGCAAGTTTCTCCATTGCTGGTATTGATTGCTGTCTTAAACTCAACAATATTATTATGGTTCACCACTAATTAAAATGACGTTAAGGACTACCTGGAAGTCAAAGAAGTCACTGCCAATATACTGATGAGAAAAGACCCATAATCCATATATGGTGGCAGGAATTCAAGCCTTGGAGAGGAAAGAGCCATAGTGCTTCTTTAATTGTTTTCTCCAATGAATCACTTAGATCCTCGCTTCGTATTCCGATTCTGAGAAGTGTAATGCAAATTTCTGTATGAACATTAAGAATGTTCGATGGAAGGAGCAACAACATAAAGAGATCAATCAAAAGTTTACAATTATTACTTTTTCAACTTCTTCTGCCTGAAAATCTGAGGAATCATTTCCCTGGATAAGTTGTCTGCATGCTGGCACAAGAGCTGAAGTACAAGCAACTGCAGTTAAAAAAGTATGATTTCTACAAGTTGTCAGGGTACCCCAGGAATACGATAACCACGATTACCAACATGTTAGCAGTCAGCCATCTGATTTTATTAATCTCTTTCAAAGAACATGTGGAGTGGAGATAAATCACAGGTTGCTGAGTCAGCAAAGGGCTTAGTCTTCAGTATCCAGGAGAGTTAGAAGAATTACTCTAGGCGGTTGAATATTAATGAAAGTGAAAAGTAGGTTGTTTCAGCAGCAAATAGTTTCTGTCTGCCAGAAAGACAACTAGAGCACGCATTGACTTAACTAAAATTGGGGGAGGGGAAGGAAAAGGCAACTATTGAACGCAAAACAGCAATAAAGAGCAAGCAAAGAGATGTGAAATCTTAATCTGCCTGTAGGCACACATGGCAATAGTTCTGTTCTAGAAATCAACTTCTAACTAGAAGTTGATTTTTTTACTTTTGCCTCAAAAGCAGAAGTGAAATTTTTTTTCAAGTAACTCCAAAGCTACTTCTAGAGCAAAAAATGCTCCAAAAGTGAAAAAAATGAAGTGGAGTAACCAAACAAATTTCTACTCCAAAAGTTATGTTACCAAATAGATTTCTGCTCCCAAAACCACTTCTAGAACAGAAATTCTACTCCATAAGTGTTGTCAGCTATTCTCCTCATGACTAATTTCATAAAATGATAATAAAGTGTAACTTAAAGCAGAAATGGAATTCCCACGTTCAAATTTTACTCCATGACCTGCTTGTCTAGGTACACCATACGACTCCTTCGACAAATTTTACTCCATAATCGAGGCAAAAGAAAAAGCCTGTCCACAGAAAAAGAATAAAGTACCTGAAAGTAACTCCCACAGCATAACTGATAGCAGCCTGCACCAGCATAGAAAATGTCTAATGAGTTTTCCTGTTTATTCTCATTTCCCCTTTCATTCTAACATAAATTAATCATTCCAATTTGAGCTGGAAGGATGCGATAAGTTGGTCTGAAGGAAGTAGAGGAATTAAAAATCACAGACTGCGAACCTATGCAGTTCCCTTTTTTCTAAAACCAAGTTTACCTGGATTGACAAAACTATCAAACAGTATCCAGTGCATGCAGTTCCAATACCAACGGATAAGAGCATCAATTCCCTCTTCAACTGCAATCAATAAGATAAGATTCATAGTATCCACAACATTTAGGGAACTTCAGAGATGACTAGAAGTGCAATTACGGCATTTGTGACGAAAGTACTGCATAATGGCATAACTCATGAATCAGATGATTAAGGCCTCACAAGACTAATTACATGATACCCTGAGATTAGGCTACATTGCAGCAACAAGTGGTCCAATTCTAGAAATTACTCTGACACCTCTGTCAGAGTTTGTTGGACCAAAATATCAAAAAGAAAAGATCACTCTGCTTTATCTAAATCTCCTTAAGCAAAATTAATAGAAATGCTGATGGGGATGTAATCACTCAAGTAACCAAACCCATAATGACAACTGTTACTATTTCATAGGCAGGAGTACCTGCCATAATGAAAGGGCCAGGCCATCTTAATGGTTCCAAGTCTACTTCGTTTGTTTAGTTTCGATGACTTAAACAACCAGAAGATGTAGCAGACAAACTGCAGATGTATGTTTAATCAGCCAACTCGAAATAAGGAAAGTAGCATACAGCTTCATATTGGAGTAGGTTCAACTTCCTTCTCTTTTCTCTATCATCCTGCAATGCCTGTTACAACACGTGATAATCAATTAGAGACAATCAAAAGTTTCTTCATCAAGATGTATGATCTTTCCCACATTCCTTTTGTTGGAGGAGGATTGTGAGAGATAACAATTTCGATGCAATTTGACTTCAAGAACCTGAAAAAGAGAACAACAAAAAGCGTACCTTAGCAATGACTTTCTTGTTCAGTGGTGCAGAGTTGTCACCTGAGATCCATTCATTGGTCTTCGACAGTTTCAAGAACCCACCATCGTCATCATTCTCAACAACCTGGAAAATAGGTGACATCGTGTCCCTTTTTGTTATCAAAAGAAATATTTGCAATTCAACGTGGATTGGTAATAGGCTCAGGAGTTTCTGCATTTTCCAATCCTCATACAGATACCATCCGACACATCAAGGAAATAGTCAATCTGATTTCCTTCTACTCGCATACAAGATTTTATGTTCACGAAGTAGCGTTTGCCACTCGCAAAGTATGTCTCCACCCTCCTTCATCACTTCGTGCCACTAGTTGTTTGACATGCAGTTTCCTCAATTTCCAAACACATAGCAAATCCACTTCGGGAAAAAAACAATACATAAAGAAGTGTTACTTCTCCACTCAGACATGAAAACATATATCTCTGCTGGACAAAACCTTCAATAGACTTCCAAGTAGCTACACAGAGATTATGCTCTGAATACTACATGCTACACACCACCGTCAAATGGTGGGTCGGATCATGTCGAAAATGTTTTGACCAAAATGGACTCCTTTAACCCGTTTTGACCCTTTCTATGCAATGTAGATCTAATAACCCATATCTAAACCATACCAAACCCAATTCGTATTCCTAAAACACTTTCATATTTAACTTAATCTAGGAAAAACTCATACCCAAACTGAGATGAAGAGTGCGGAGTGAATGAGTGCAAGATCGAGTGAGACCGAAAGAGACTGAAAAAAGAGTCATAAAGTTGGATTGGGTCTAAGTTAATTGTTAATTGTAAACCCATTCACGACCCATTTGACACTTATGTCATGTTTAAACCCATTTACCCATTCTTAAATATAAACTAACCCATGCAACAACTCAATTCATCATATATGGCTCTTTTTTTTCGGGTCAAATCATCATATATGGGTCAAGAAATGGGTTTGTGACCCATTTTGACAGGTCTACTCACCATTAACTGCTAAAAATATATTACAATCCAAATTGTAAAAAAGTAATGCCATGACTTCTTAGACCCAGTCATACAGTAAATAGACTAATACATAAATGCGATGAAAACCTGGTCTGGCTCTTGAGGACTGTCGGGAAGCATCCCAACTTCCGGTTCAACAAGTTTCAGGGCCTCCCTCTGCCAAAGGATATCAGAAGCCTTGGAGATGAAATCCCCACTCAATTGTCTTTCCTTCAAGAACGTTTTCAGTATCTCCTCCTCGACTAGTTCCCCGACTGAGTGTAGAAAAAACCGAGACATCAGCTTTCTGATGATTACAGGCGCTCAAAACTATCACAACAGAGAATCAGAGATCACGGAAATCTCCTCAAAGAGCAAGCAGCCATTTGACAAACGTTAAAACTCAGTTGAACTTCATCGAACATTTGGCATCGAAATCCTAATCCTATCCAAAGTTCACGCATTGATCGAGAAGTCAATCGCTGGGTCTCTCCTACTTACTCTACTAACAACTGGGAGCGAAAACACAGGCTAAAGCTCCGACAACCGAAAGCAATTAGCAAACGGAGAAGGTACAGTTACCTAGCCCAGCGCTTGCTCTCAGGGTCGAGAGCGAGGGCGTCATCGTGAAAACGGCTCTCCGGCGACGGCGAACCGGGAGGGCTCTGAGGAGGCGGGAGGTGGGCCTGGTGGTGAAGCACCCGACCCTTGAAAAGGGCCTCCATTGGCGACGCGGTCGCTCCTGCGGCGGGAATTCGGAATTGAATCGAAGTTGATTGTGTGATGACGAAGAAATTGCCTCTGCGATTTCCTGTGCTCGCGCGCGGGCGCAGCGATCGCGAAGCTGAGGATTCCGATTGGGCAGAGGTTGAGGGAAGGGTGACGTCGTTTGTTGGTTGAAGAACTCCCTTATCCAACGGTTTTATTGAGTGCAAAATCTTATACATTGAATTATACCAAAAAAATTATACATATTTATATAAAAGAGTTAATACCACCGAAATTTCCAAAATAATATATTCGTACCGCATTTATCCCAAATTTATTTTTAATTTCACAAAAAGCCTTAAGCCTATACACTTGTGTCGCATTTACTCCAAAAATCACACCTTATGGGTGATCCATCACAAGGTACGTTTTGATGCGAACTCAAATCTAGAAAGCCAAAAATCTAATATGACAATATCAGCTGAATTTATAAAGTTGTTGGGAAATGAAAATGACATAACTAATTTCCCTTTTCAATTTGAGACTATGCTCAGTCTAGAAAGCCAAAAATCTGATATGGTAATATTCTACAAGACGAAGTCATTTAACGTTTGACGGATCCACATACGATTTTCTAATAAGTTTTTAGTGGGTTTTTTTGTTGGGTATTAGATAGGTTGAATTGGGACCAAAGTAAAAAATGAAGGTTTTTTATGAGACAAATTTATTTTTAATATAATTGAGATAAATAATAAAGTTTGAAGTATTTTTTTAGTATTAGGCCCTTGCTATAGCTTCAAGGGTTTTTTTTTTTGCGGAAATTATGATCAAGAACAAAGTTTTATAGTGAATATTAATTATGGTAGCTCTCTTCTCATCTGTCACTTTTATCTCATGGTAAACCATCACAAAGTATGATTTGACTCAAATCTTTCTCCTTAACCTCATTATAATCCATCACAAGGTATAATTTGACTCAAATCTTTCTCCTTAACCTTATAATAATCCATCACAAGGCATGCTTAACGTTTCGAGGACTTGAGGACTGGTCATGAGGAGGAAGTGAGCTGGCAAGGCAACTTTTGGCTTTGCCGCAGAAGTGAGTTGATTGATAAGTAAAATTTTACAGTCCCCAAGTCCATGACCATAATTTTAATTTCTGCCAAAAAAAGAAAACTCTTGAAGCTATAGCATGGGCTCAATACTTAAAAAAAAACTTCAAACTTTATTATTTATCTTAATAATATTTAAAATAAATTTATCTCATAAAAATTTTTATCTTTTACTTTTGTCCCAATTTAATTTGTATAATACAAAAAAAAGGAAAAACCCACTAAAAACTTATTAAAAAATCGTATTTGGGATCCATCAGACGTTACAGGATTTCGTCTGATAAAAATATTGCCACATCAGATTTTTCGCTTTCTACACTAATAAAATATTGTCATATTCGATTTTTGACTTTCTAGATTTGAGTTCACATCAAATCGTATCTTGTCATGGATCATCCATAAGCATAATGTTTTCCTATGCACACGTAGGGACAGCGATGGCAAAGTGGAGGTTCATTTCTTTCATGGAAAATAAGTGAATTAGAAAATATTTTCTGAAAAAATGGTTGCTTGTATCGTTAAGAAAAATTAATCAACGAAACATATTTTCATCATCGATGAAAATCTATGCCTAACTATTTTCAAAGGTGATGAAAAAAATTTCATTATTCATTTTTAAGCGTCATAAGCGACTATTTTTTGAAAAATATTTTTTAAATTGCTCATTTTTCGTGAAATAAATAAGGAGTCTCTATTTATTTCACGAAAAATGAGCAATTTAAAAAATATTTTTCAAAAAATAGTCGCTTATGACGCTTAAAAATGAATAAATGAAATTTTTTCATCACCTTTGAAAATAGTTAGGCATAGATTTTCATCGATGATGAAAATATGTTTCGTTGATTAATTTTTCTTAACGATACAAGCAACCATTTTTCAGAAAATATTTTCTAATTCACTTATTTTCCATGAAAGAAATGAAACCTCCACTTTGCCATCGCTGTCCCTACGTGTGCATAGGAAAACATTATGCTTATGGATGATCCATGACAAGATACGATTTGATGTGAACTCAAATCTAGAAAGTCAAAATCGAATATGACAATATTTATTAGTGTAGAAAGCGAAAAATCTGATGTGGCAATATTTTATCAGACGAAATCCTTTGTAACGTCTGATGGATCCCAAATACGATTTTTAATAAGTTTTTAGTGGGTTTTTCCTTTTTTTGTATTATACAAATTAAATTGGGACAAAAAGTAAAAGATAAAAATTTTTATGAGATAAATTATTTTAAATATTATTAAGATAAATATAAAGTTTGAAGTTTTTTTTTAAGTATTGAGCCCATGCTATAGCTTCAAGAGTTTTCTTTTTTGGCAGAAATTAAAATTATGGTCATCGGACTGGGGACTGTAAAATTTACTTATCTCAAAAATCCAAAACGAATAATAAAATAAATAATATAATATAAAAAATCAAAAACAAAAACCTTAAATTAAAAGAAATCAATCAATAAAACAAATAAAATCAATAATCTAATATATACAATAAAAACAAAATAAAAATAATCCAAATTAAAAAAAAATAATAATACAAAAATTAAATGAGGCATAATTAAAAATTAACAATAAAAATTAAAACAAATAAAATTGACCAATTAAAATAAAAAATTATTAATAAAATAAAAATAAAAATAAAAAAAACATGATTAAATTAATAAATAATAAAAAAAATAATATTTTACAAAAAATAAATCAATCAACTCACTTCTGCGGCAAAGCCAAAAGTTGCCTTGCCAGCTCACTTCCTCCTCAATGACCAGTCCTCAAGTCCTCGAAACGTTAAGCATGCCTTGTGATGGATTATTATAAGGTTAAGGAGAAAGATTTGAGTCAAATTATACCTTGTGATGGATTATAATGAGGTTAAGGAGAAAGATTTGAGTCAAATCATACTTTGTGATGGTTTACCATGAGATAAAAGTGACAGATGAGAAGAGAGCTACCATAATTAATATTCACTATAAAACTTTGTTCTTGATCATAATTTCCGCAAAAAAAAAAACCCTTGAAGCTATAGCAAGGGCCTAATACTAAAAAAATACTTCAAACTTTATTATTTATCTCAATTATATTAAAAATAAATTTGTCTCATAAAAAACCTTCATTTTTTACTTTGGTCCCAATTCAACCTATCTAATACCCAACAAAAAAAACCCACTAAAACTTATTAGAAAATCGTTATGTGGATCCGTCAAACGTTAAATGACTTCGTCTTGTAGAATATTACCATATCAGATTTTTGGCTTTCTAGACTGAGCATAGTCTCAAATGAAAAGGGAAATTAGTTATGTCATTTTCATTTCCCAACAACTTTATAAATTCAGCTGATATTGTCATATTAGATTTTTGGCTTTCTAGATTTGAGTTCGCATCAAAACGTACCTTGTGATGGATCACCCATAAGGTGTGATTTTTGGAGTAAATGCGACACAAGTGTATAGGCTTAAGGCTTTTTGTGAAATAAAAATAAATTTGGGATAAATGCGGTACGAATATATTATTTTGGAAATTTCGGTGGTATTAACTCTTTTATATAAATATGTATAATTTTTTTGGTATAATTCAATGTATAAGATTTTGCACTCAATAAAACCGTTGGATAAGGGAGTTCTTCAACCAAAAACGACGTCACCCTTCCCTCAACCTCTGCCAATCGGAATCCTCAGCTTCGCGATCGCTGCGCCCGCGCGCGAGCACAGGAAAATCGCAGAGGCAATTTCTTCGTCATCACACAATCAACTTCGATTCAATTCCGAATTCCCGCCGCAGGAGCGACCGCGTCGCCAATGGAGGCCCTTTCAAGGGTCGGGTGCTTCACCACCAGGCCCACCTCCCGCTCCTCAGAGCCCTCCCGGTTCGCCGTCGCCGGAGAGCCGTTTTCACGATGACGCCCTCGCTCTCGACCCTGAGAGCAAGCGCTGGGCTAGGTAACTGTACCTTCTCCGTTTGCTAATTGCTTTCGGTTGTCGGAGCTTTAGCCTGTGTTTTCGCTCCCAGTTGTTAGTAGAGTAAGTAGGAGAGACCCAGCGATTGGACTTCTCGATCAATGCGTGAACTTTGGATAGGATTAGGATTTCGATGCCAAATGTTCGATGAAGTTCAACTGAGTTTTAACGTTTGTCAAATGGCCTGCTTGCTCTTTGAGGAGATTTCCGTGATCTCTGATTCTCTGTTGTGATAGTTTTGAGCGCCTGTAATCATCAGAAAGCTGATGTCTCGGTTTTTTCTACACTCAGTCGGGGGAACTAGTCGAGGAGGAGATACTGAAAACGTTCTTGAAGGAAAGACAATTGAGTGGGGATTTCATCTCCAAGGCTTCTGATATCCTTTGCAGAGGGAGGCCCTGAAACTTGTTGAACCGGAAGTTGGATGCTTCCCGACAGTCCTCAAGAGCCAGACCAGGTTTCATCGCATTTATGTATTAGTCTATTTACTGTATGACTGGGTCTAAGAAGTCATGGCATTACTTTTTTACAATTTGGATTGTAATATATTTTTAGCAGTTAATGGTGAGTAGACCTGTCAAAATGGGTCACAAACCATTTCTTGACCCATATATGATGATTTGACCCGAAAAAAAAAGAGCCATATATGATGAATTGAGTTGTTGCATGGGTTAGTTATATTTAAGAATGGGGTAAATGTGTTTAAAACATGACATAAGTGTCAAATGGGTCGTGAATGGGTTTACAATTAACAATTAACTTAGACCCAATCCAACTTTATGACTCTTTTTTCAGTCTCTTTCGGTCTCACTCGATCTTGCACTCATTCACTCCGCACTCTCATCTCAGTTTGGGTATGAGTTTTCCTAGATTAAGTTAAATATGAAAGTGTTTTAGGAATACGAATTGGGTTTGGTATGGGTTAGATATGGGTTATTAGATCTACATTGCATAGAAAAGGGTCAAAACGGGTTAAAGGAGTCCATTTTGGTCAAAACATTTTCGACATGATCCGACCCACCATTTGACGGTGGTGGTGAGTAGCATGTAGTATTCAGAAGCATAATCTCTGTGTAGCTACTTGGAAGTCTATTGAAGGTTTTGTCCAGCAGAGATATATGTTTTCATGTCTGAGTGGAGAAGTAACACTTCTTTATGTATTGTTTTTTTCCCGAAGTGGAATTGCTATGTGTTTGGAAATTGAGGAAACTGCATGTCAAACAAACTAGTGGCACGAAGTGATGAAGGAGGGTGGAGACATACTTTGCGAGTGGCAAACGCTACTTCGTGAACATAAAATCTTGTATGCGAGTAGAAGGAAATCAGATTGACTATTTCCTTGATGTGTCGGATGGTATCTGTATGAGGCTTGGGAAAATGCAGAAACTCCTGAGCCTATTACACAATCCACGTTGAATTGCAAATATTTCTTTTGATAACAAAAAGGGACACGATGTCACCTATTTTCCAGGTTGTTGAGAATGATGACGATGGTGGGTTCTTGAAACTGTCGAAGACCAATGAATGGATCTCAGGTGACAACTCTGCACCACTGAACAAGAAAGTCATTGCTAAGGTACGCTTTTTGTTGTTCTCTTTTTCAGGTTCTTGAAGTCAAATTGCATCGAAATTGTTATCTCTCACAATCCTCCTCCCAACAAAAGGAATGTGGGGAAAGATCATACATCTTGATGAAGAAACTTTTGATTGTCTCTAATTGATTATCAGTGTTGTAACAGGCATTGCAGGATGATAGAGAAAAGAGAAGGAAGTTGAACCTACTCCAATATGAAGCTGTATGCTACTTTCCTTATTTCGAGTTGGCTGATTAAACATACATCTGCAGTTTGTCTGCTACATCTTCTGGTTGTTTAAGTCATCGAAACTAAACAAACGAAGTAGACTTGGAACCATTAAGATGGCCTGGCCCTTTCATTATGGGCAGGTACTCCTGCCTATGAAATAGTAAACAGTTGTCATTATGGGTTGGTTACTTGGAGTGATTACATCCCCATCAGCATTTCTATTAATTTTGCTTAAGGAGATTTAGATAAAGCAGAGTGATCTTTTCTTTTTGATATTTTGGTCCAACAAACTCTGACAGAGGTGTCAGAGTAATTTCTAGAATTGGACCACTTGTTGCTGCAATGTAGCCTAATCTCAGGGTATCATGTAATTAGTCTTGTGAGGCCTTAATCATCTGATTCATGAGTTATGCCATTATGCAGTACTTCGTCACAAATGCCGTAATTGCACTTCTAGTCATACTCTGAAGTTCCCTAAATGTTGTGGATACTATGAATCTTATCTTATTGATTGCAGTGAAGAGGGAATTGATGCTCTATCCGTTGGTATTGGAACTGCATGCACTGGATACTGTTTGATAGTTTTGTCAATCCAGGTAAACTTGGTTTAGAAAAAAGGGAACTGCATAGGTTCGCAGTCTGTGATTTTTAATTCCTCTACTTCCTTCAGACCAACTTATCGCATCCTTCCAGCTCAAATTGGAATGATTAATTTATGTTAGAATGAAAGGGGAAATGAGAATAAACAGGAAAACTCATTAGACATTTTCTATGCTGGTGCAGGCTGCTATCAGTTATGCTGTGGGAGTTACTTTCAGGTACTTTATTCTTTTTCTGTGGACAGGCTTTTTCTTTTGCTCGATTATGGAGTAAAATTTGTCGAAGGAGTCGTATGGTGTACCTAGACAAGCAGGTCATGGAGTAAAATTGAACGTGGGAATTCCATTTCTGCTTTAAGTTACACTTTATTATCATTTTATGAAATTAGTCATGAGGAGGAATAGCTGACAACACTTATGGAGTAGAATTTCTGTTCTAGAAGTGGTTTTGGAGCAGAAATCTATTTGGTAACATAACTTTTGGAGTAGAAATTTGTTTGGTTACTCCACTTCATTTTTTTCACTTTTGGAGCATTTTTTGCTCTAGAAGTAGCTTTGGAGTTACTTGAAAAAAAAATTTCACTTCTGCTTTTGAGCAAAAGTAAAAAAATCAACTTCTAGTTAGAAGTTGATTTCTAGAAACAGAACTATTGCCATGTGTGCCTACAGGCAGATTAAGATTTCACATCTCTTTGCTTGCTCTTTATTGCTGTTTTGCGTTCAATAGTTCCTTTTCCTTCCCCTCCCCCAATTTTAGTTAAGTCAATGCGTGCTCTAGTTGTCTTTCTGGCAGACAGAAACTATTTGCTGCTGAAACAACCTACTTTTCACTTTCATTAATATTCAACCGCCTAGAGTAATTCTTCTAACTCTCCTGGATACTGAAGACTAAGCCCTTTGCTGAACTCAGCAACCTGTGATTTATATCCACTCCACATGTTCTTTGAAAGAGATAATAAAATCAGATGGCTGACTGCTAACATGTTGGTAATCGTGGTTATCGTATTCACTGGGGTACCCTGACAACTTGTAGAAATCATACTTTTTTAACTGCAGTTGCTTGTACCTTCAGCTCTTGTGCCAGCATGCAGACAACTTATCCAGGGAAATGATTCCTCAGATTTTCAGGCAGAAGAAGTTGAAAAAGTAATAATTGTAAACTTTTGATTGGATCTCTTTATGTTGTTGCTCCTTCCATCGAACATTCTTAATGTTCATACAGAAATTTGCATTACACTTCTCAGAATCGGAATACGAAGCGAGGATCTAAGTGATTCATGGAGAAAACAATTAAAGGAAGCACTATGGCTCTTTCCTCTCCAAGGCTTGTAATTCCTGCCACCATATATGGATTATGGGTCTTTTCTCATCAGTATATTGGCAGTGACTTCTTTGACTTCCAGGTAGTCCTTAACGTCATTTTAATTAGTGGTGAACCATAAATAATATTGTTGAGTTTAAGACAGCAATCAATACCAGCAATGGAGAAACTTGCTCCTTGTACGTATTTAAATGCCTTTCTATTTTCTCCAGCTTGTTCCGGCCATGCTTGGGATGTTTGTATATAAAGCTGCCGCACTGGTCCAAGTTTATCGAGATAATGAGGACCTTCGATTTGTGTTCCAGAGAATGAGGAAGGTTCAAGCTACTAAATGCGATAATCTCAGACTCAGACTCAGCATTTCCAGGGCACTTTGTCTGCCCGTTCACGACTCTACTCTCGATGGCAGAAATCTATATACTATGGTGATTCACAAAGTCTGCTACGCACGAAGATTGATAGTCTTGATATCTATTGCTGACTTGCCTGAAGAAGATTCAAGCAGGCAAAGCTCATTTGAATGTGTGCAGCACAAGTACGCTGCGTCTAATTTCAAGTCAATTTCGTGATCCTAGTTGGAAAAGCCTCAGCACTGTCTCGCTCAACTGGAGAGAGACTTCCGAGTAGCGGCAGAGCTTTTAGTGATTCTTTGCTTGGGCTCAGCTGTTTTATTAGATTAGTACTAGAATAAGATATGTGCTCCAAAGATGTATTTAGAAAGCTTTTCTCATGCCATTAAAGATGAACATGGGAAGATTTATGGTTGTTGTGAGTCCAGTATAACGAACTATTTTGGAGAAAAAGTACTTTGTTCAAGTCCTCTCGTGAGTGAGCCGGCATACCATACCGGGTCTTTTGCTCTTTCTTTGATATGTCCAAGCAGGCTGACCAAACTATCATGCTAGTTTTATTACTTTGTTGGTATTGTTATTAGTTTTCTTCATGGTAAATGACAGCTTAACCCATGGGGGGGTTTGTCACTTGAAGCCGGAGCATGGAATCACGTTCATATCAAGTCGGGAATCGAATTGACCGCCTGACTTTCACTTGATTTTGTCCGGTGGTGTCGCGCACTCGCGACAACAGAACGATTGGACGAGTTGGAGCACAATTTGAGCCAAAGAAATACCAATGATCAGGATAAAATTAGATCGACCCATAGTTCATACTTGAGATATACGTGACAGTTTCGCAGCTTTTGCTGCTGGTTATGACTCAAGATCAGATGTTAAGGTGATGTTATGACGATATATCTGTATCAATTGCTCTTTAAGATAGATTATCAATTAATCCAACATTAGCATCTACTAAACATATGACGTCATTTACTCCCGACGATTGCGGGCGCTCAACACGAGCGGAGACCCCAAGTGATACATAATAATAACTACCACGGCCTACTCTCGCGCTCGCTCTCTTTCGCTCGTTCGTTTTCTCAAAGTTCGGAGTCGTCAGCATCTCAGATCGATCCCCCAACCCTAGATCCTTCCCTCCGATCACATGGCGGCGAGGAAGCACGGCGACAGCCCCGTGCTCGAGTCGGTGTACTCCGTCATCGCCCTCGTGTTTGTGCTGGTCGCCTGCGCGGAGCTCTGCGGCGCCGCCACCGTCGTCGACGTCTACCGCCTCATCCAGTACGACATCTCCGGCGTCCCTTCGGATCTCGCCTCGCCGGGCTCAACCACCACGCCTCGTCTCTTCACTTCCCTCCCGGCGCGGATCTGTCCCGCGCGGTGCTCGTCATCCCCGTCCGCGACTTGAATCTCAGCTACGTGAAAGGTACGGACCTTCGTTTTCCTTTGTTCTTCGTTGTCCTGAGGTCCGGAGAAGAAATAGGAAGCTCAAATGACTGTTCCATGAGCTTTTAAGATGCGACAAATTTGCCAAGTTATGATTGCTCTGGTGCTTACTTGTAAGCTTACGTACAGTGATCGGTATTGGACATTAACGGAATCCAATCAGTTACTTAAGAAGCTTAAGAAAATTAGTTATCCAAAATGCTTTCTTCTGCTCTTTCTAGCAGGGTCTTCGAGGATGTTCCCCAATTTATTTGCTGTCATCTTATCGCACTTCTGGCTTGGGATTCGGACATTGTATGATCACTTTCTCGTATGGAGATAGAGTCTACTAATGGTGCACATGAGGTAGCTTGCAATTCTTATGTGACGTAAAGTGAAAAATCAATGTGGAGACTCTACTCTGGAAATTGATGCAAAACTTTGGATATAAATGTGATTAGTCAAACATGAAGGCATAGAAGTGTAAATAATTACAATTGTGAACGAGGATCCATCAAACTGTTGAATTAGATGATGTCATACATACTTAATGAAATCTTCTGCTCATGATGCCTACATGCGTGTCTTTCTGCTAGAATATCAGTCTTTGCGATTTAGGGTAATTGTTATCATTGTTGTTATGCTCATTGTTATCCTCTTTCACTTTGGATTCTCTCTTAAATGAATGGATAACCTTTCGTCCTTTGATGTTTGAGCTGCACTTGTGTTAATTGCCATGTCATTCTGTAACATATAATGTGGAGCTTTCTATTTGGGTGACAAATTTCAGATTACTTATCTGAAAGACAGCCATTGGGTGGTCTGCTGTTTCTGCTTCCTCAAATATTCAATTTTGAGAGTAAGGAAAGCACTGGAGATGGAGAAGAGCTGCTCAAGAACATAGTGATGGAACTTGAACAGTTGCTTATACATACCAACATACTGTGAGTATATGCATGAGATGTCCTTCCTATTGCTGTAGTCAGAACTTCTCATTCCTCTGCCCTGGTTGATGAGGCCTTTACATTTAGTCATGGCTTTGATTGGCCTTCCTGCTCAAGGATACGGTTGCGTATAAACCTTTGTGCTATGATTAGAACTGCCTGTGACAATATGGCACTTTTGCGCTGGTCCACTACCTGCTTAAAGAAGGTTTTGGTCTAATTCATACAGTTGATGAGACTTCGTGAGGAGTCGTTATCCAAAACCTCGTTCGAAAATCCTTTTGCCTGAAGACCGCGTTACCTTCTTTACAGCACTGTCACCAAGAGAATTTCCTTGGGACAAATTTTGTGATGATGCATCCAGTGCTTTTTCAGTGGCATCTATATCTTTTCTTGCAGCTAGTTTATTTGAAAAATCTGTCCTTATAAAAGGTCTTATGCGGATTAGTTTCATTTGCAGTATCCTGTTTATTTTGCTTTGAGAATGATGATATCAATACTGTTTTGCTGATATAAAGAGAAATGATATCAGTGGACAGCCAGCTACTGCGACAAACAGGCGGGTGAGTTAGCAACTTTTAAACAAATCTATTATGAAGGTTTCTGTTATTTTTCACACTCAAGCTGTCAATTCTATGTTATGTCGTGTTATTCGTTTTAATATTCTGAATTTAATATATCATATCAAATTTTGGTAACAATCAGCTCTGTTATACTTCATTAAGAATGAGATATATTTTGATGAGCATTGTACAATCTGTATCTAATTTAGCATTCTAATATCTTGTGATGATCGAAGCGCGTAAGGGGCGTTCCTCTTCATATTTATGACAAAAATTCAGGAATGCAATTTAAATTCTAATTTAGTTGTTGCTTTAACTTAATCTAGCTGCCACTCCACGTGCTTATTGAAGTAGACAATGCAAGTGGACAAATGGGTGATTTTGACCAATTTCTCCTTGCTCCTTTTCTGTTCTCCTTTCTTCTTTCTTTCTTTCCTCTTCTTTTTTTTGAATGAGGCGTTGGGGGTGAGCATAGGCAATCATGAAATGCACTTTTCATCTTATCGGTTGATTTTCAAGGCTTAATTTTTCTTGCTCTGTTGTATCTACAGACTGCTGCAGTTTCCTCGTGTCAATCCTATTTCTTATTTGTTTGGACAATGTTTCAAGGATCTGTATTGCAAAAATAGTCTACCTCCTCACGCTTACGAGCTTTCAGTCCTCTATGATGCTGAGGGCAAGTGCCTATATTTAGTTACCTGATACAAGTTTGTTTTTGCATGTTATAACAGATATAAGCTTGTGATCTCAACAACTTGAACCTAAGAAAGTTGCATCTCCCATCATATCGAATATTCAGGTTTGAGTTTATGTTACTTGGAATAAGTTGAATTTGATCGAGGCGATGACGCAGTGTGTCAGATATGAAAAAATTATTAAATAGGAGCATATATTATATTCATCTTTATGAAGAGGGACCGTGTTAATGTATTTTCAGTTCTTAGTTGTAATTGAGATCACAGTTAACCATTGAGTAATTGATATGAGGATTCTTCTTGGTTATAGTATCTTATTCTCTCTGAAGATGCCTGTCTAAGGAGAGCATTCCTGAAATCACTCAGTTCTTTATTGGGTTGTGACAGGGATGGTTGCCAGGGGCTGAAAGCCGATGGGGATCCGAATCAACTCCAACCATTGCCATGGCATCTTATGATACATTTGGGGCTGCTCCTGTATATTCATTCCGATTTTTTGTTTGCTAGTGTTGCCGTAAAAAGTCTCATAGTTCCAACATGCAGGCATTATCAGTGGGGAGCGATAGCATGGAAGTGGTGTTGTGGCACTTCTTGAGATTGCTAGGTTATTTCTCTTTTGTATTCAACCCCAAACAAGGGGAAGGTACAATTTACTCTTTGGACTTACGTCGTGGTGGACCTTATAACTACAATGGAACACATAAGCGTACTTACAATTTGCAGCGCTCTTGCTGAATGTATGTACTCAAAATCTTTGCATTTGACTTAAATTACTTATGGTTATCTTGATATTGTGCACCCTTTGTAACTCTTGTTCTTTGCAATCTTGTTGCAGTGGCTCGGAGTTTCGATCAACGTTTAAGGGAGACCGTTGACTATGCTATTTGCTTGAATATATGGCTCATGGAATAATGAACTATGGATTCACGTGTCAAAACCCCCAGAAAATGCCTACATAAAGCAGGCGTTTGAGGTTTCCTATCCATTCTAAATGAACCAGTTTAGTTGCTTATTTACTCGCTCTGCAATTGATGAATGGAGCTTTCGCAGGGCTTATCAATTGTCGGAGATGAGTTGGGCATTAAAGTTGTCTAAAACACAAGAGATAAATATATCTAATTCTCGAGTAAGTTCATAAAACTTGCTGGTTTCAAGCATGCTATGCTCTTGTTGTGCTCCATGCTGGTCTCTTTAGAAGGATAATGATGCAGCTAACCCTTTATGTAGGTAGCTTGGGAGCATGAACAATTTCGAGACATAGAATCACTGCTGCCACCCTTTTGAAATTTCAACTGCTCCTGGATGGTTTGAAAATAACTGGCAGTTTAGCAGATAGCAGGTAGTGTTTTCAATCTTTTTAAAGTGCAATATCACAGAACGAAGATATACGCTGGCTGAGAGTTTGAATTTCAATGCAGGAATTTGTAAATGAAGGTGCTGTTATCAAGAGTGTCAAATTGGTTGCTGAAAGTCTAGCGGTGAGGTTTATAGTCATGTTGTGAGAGCTTGTATTTGACCGCGCTTGAAAATTATCTAATAGGTTTTACCGTTTTATTTCCTCAAAACGTAACATGGGCACCTTCAAGATTATAGCGAGTAATTTTTTGTATTACATCCATCTAGTAATTTCTTGTCCTTGTCTATTTTTCGTCTATACAGAGGCATATATATGGCCACCAGGGAAGAACATTCAGATCTTTGCGGACGAGGGTAGTTTAGCTGTGAATCCTTCTTACATACGATCCTGGTTAGATCTTTTATCAAGTACGCTCGTGTAGCACCATTCCTCTCAAAGAATGATCCATTCGTAATGGCTTTGAAAAAGGTCTTACTCGCTCCTTTAAATCTTTTGTTGTTGTTGTGTGGATCTATATTTTCATTCATTTACTAATGTACAAAAGATCTGCATGATCATAATGTCGCAGTAAATGTCAACTTCATCATGTTGGTAGGGTTTTGTTTTTGTTCTTTTTTCCTCTTGGCTGTGTTTTGTGTTTTTTTTTTGTGGTTTTGGGAAAGTGGGTGGGGGGTGGTTGGAGGGGAGACCATCCCGATCAATTTAAACCAGTCATTAATTACCTCTTTTTTCTTATATCACACTGTTTAGTTATAATATCAACCAAGAAATGAATGTCTCTCTATAAAGAGAATCTGTTGAAGGTATTTTCAGACTAAATTGACCAGTGATCATTGACTCTAAGCAATGTCCGGGGAGATTACGCAAACAAGATGAAGCAGTTACCTTGCATTTTCTGGAAATTCATTTGAAAATTCATTTTCTGTAATTTGGATCACCTCATCTCCTCTTTTACTTCATATGTTTTAAGTGCTTCAATGATAGTGAAACTGTTGCTTTTAACTCCATGCATTGTTACCTGGACTGGTAGTGACGGCATGTGTGTATTGCCTCATACTGCAAGTGTCAGCCCGGCAGCTCTGGTGCACTGTTGTTAAATAGTCATCCATACAGTGTTGGACATGTATGTGGTCGTATGCTCTAATAGGTAATATAGTAGAGTTAAATAGAATTCCAATGCTCAAATACTTGAACGTCAAGTGTGGAGAGGATGGACTTTCCATACTTTTTACACTACCTTCGTTTGTGAGATGGGTTGTCAAATTGTCCTGCATTAACCTATTAACTTTGACTAATGAAGATGGAAAGTGTACTTTGTCCAATATAATAGCTCAAAGTTATCCTGACCTTTCATCTCTTCTAATACAGGAATTGGAAGAGCATACTGAAAAAGTAATGTTGCAGAATGAGGTGCTTGATGGGATGTTCACATTCTACGATTCTACAAAAGCTACACTTAACATATATCAGGTACTTCAAATTGTGGAGTGGGGGCATTGCAGAGTTTGATCATTTTGTCATCGTTTGTGACAAGTTAGTTGTGGGCAAGCTACTTAAGAGTGCATATGTTTATGCTTCAGGAAAAGCAGCTTTCCATTTAAAATACTATCCAAATTTCAAAAAGTTACGTTTTGGGGTAAGATATATTCAATGTGTGTCCATGGCAAGATTTGGCTTAAGCAAAAAGCGAAAAGTAAAAACTTATTCAGACACGCTTTGATCTTTAAATACATAGATGAATCCACCATGAGAAAAGCATTATGTAAAAGAAGTTAAATTGCAGACAGAACCACGAGGTACTCAAGACACAATATCATCACATGATAAATTTGATGTTTTCATCTGCAACTAAAAGAAATGTGTTCAGGAAGCATTGGTGTAATTTTTCCATTGTTTATACTATGAGACAGTTTTAATTAATATAGGTGCCCACTATTTATCAATTGATCTCTTTAAGCTATCTGGAACAAAAATCACTATTTATTACTGAACTTTGTTGTCCAATAATGTGGCAAAAGTGAAAATATTTGAGAGAACCTGATTTTATGTAGTTCTTTTCCTTTACTTTTTCTTTCTGATTTTTGTATAATTTGAGTGAATGGCTTTCTAATTTTGGATTTGCTTTATTCATAGTTTGGTTTAGTTTAGAGTTCGAGTCAAATGTTTGGAAAAGAGCTTTAGAGGGATGAAGGTCAGAAATTCTGCGGTGTTAAATTGGATAATAAAAATATTGTACATATAAGTTATTTTCTCAGAAGCATTTGTAGTGGCTCCCACTGAATACCTGAAAGAACCTCTATTGTTAAGATACTGGCTCTGGCTTTTATGTGTCAGATGAGAAGTTTGCCATCAGGATGAGGATGGCCAAAACTTGTAAAATGCTCCTATTAAAGGAGATTTGTGCAGTTAATCTAATGCACCTACTGCTTCATTTCTTTTTAACCTTTAGTTCTTGAAGCCTCACTATGGTCAAATGCATGTTAGCTTCCCTTGCCTTTGTTCTAATTAATCTCCATCGTCTGGTCAACTTTCCATTTTTGATCGGAACAATAAGCAAAATCATGACTTTTGCAGGTTGCTAGTGTAACATTGATTTGCTGTTGCTTCTGGTTTTGGGATCATATCTGATTGTGCTCTTCAGTTTTCTCGTCATTACAACTAGGGTAAGTCCCCTTTATATAGTCAGTTACACAGATAAGTTGCAGCTTCTTTTGGGAAAGCTGCTCCTCGTATCTTTAATGCGGTGTAGACAGAAAAGGGAACTTGCCAATCTGCTTATGGCTTGCTGATGTTGCTCGACAGGGTCTCGATGATCTCATCAGTTTGTTTCGGCGACCTCCCTCTCGCAAGGTCAAAACAGCTTGAGGAATGTTGTGGATCACGAAGCTGCCTCCAGTTCTGTTATTTTAACCCTAAGCACTTCCTCTTGCAGCTTCGGCTGATAATCTATTGGTGCTTCTTTCAATGTAATTGTTGGCCACGCGGTTGTTAATTAGAAGTTGTTTCTTTTTCCTTACAAGCAGTGGTGAGATCTACCGAGTTAGGTAGGGTGATAGATTATCACTTTTCCCTTTTGGCAAGCATTGTAGCAATGCAACAGCGAGAAAAATTTTGCTAAATTCGAATTGTTTGTATCATTTCTAGAAAGCAGATTACATATCCGCTGAAAGCAAATAGTTGTGACTAGCATTTCCCCGCTGCGTAGTCATTTCGCTCTCCTCTCCTTGAAATGTATGCGCTTCCTCTATCAATTCGCCATTGACAAGATAAAAGATTGCACTTCATTTTGAATTCAATGCTGACTACCACCAAATTTGTCGGGTTGACTCCTGTGGTCTGTGCAATTTACAATTTCCGACTATCGAACTTAATTAGATACCGCGAGAAATCGAACTTATAGTGAAAGTGGTGCGTGTTGTGGTTCAACTTTTCTCTCTCTCTCTCTCTCTCTCTCTCCATGTGCCCCCGAGCGCTTTTTTTTTCTAATCGCTTGTAACATAGTGGATCAAGGCTATGAAGAATATGGAAAAGGCAAAACATTTGCTCATCGGAGGTCTGCACATCATAAGACCCAATGAAAATTGATGTACTTAGAGTTGGCGAACTCGGAATGAGTTGAAATTTGGTAGATTGTTTGGAAACAGACCATTGATCAAACTCACAGCGCTGTGATAGATGTCGTCTTTTAGCCTTTCGTTGTCGTTTTGATGGGTTTTAGTAATTCTTTATTTTTCAATAGTGTTTTCGTAATTTTGTTTCTTATTTTAATTAGGAGTAGCACCATTTCAAGGGTGTTTAGCGTTCCTAGTAGAGCAGAATGTTATTTTGATTTGGATAATCATATTCGAGAGAACAAATTATTATTCTTTTAATTTCAATTTCTGTTAGCCAATTTCTGTTGCATTTCGGCATTAAAAACAGCTGTGGATTATCGTTGCTTTCAAAAAATTACGTTGCAAACATCATCAATTGTTGTCGCTCTCAAAAGATTAATTTCAACCAGTTGGTACATCAAAGCACTCGGGACACAGTCCGTTTTCATGGCCGCATCTCCTTCTCGAAGAGAATAAGCAAAGAGATTGGGCAAAAACATGAACAAGCAGCATGAGGCAGCGAATTCCCGAAAAGCGTAAAGCCACGAGGTAAGTCTTCCACATACGCCTTTTGGCCACTTTCAAGGAAATCAGTTGGAACGGTGCGATCACATGGCTGCTCAAGTTCGACAGGGCTTCGATTTATCTGTTCTTTTTGTATGTGCAAGAGCATCCAAGGCTCTGCCGTTGGAAATCCGCCGCTCTCTCTCTCTCTCTCTCAAACTCGTCTTTAGTTTCACGACTTCAGCTTCCAGTTGACTGAATTCCTGCATTCAGCCCGGGATAATGCCGCGGCGGTCTGAACCACAGGAGCATATAAATGATCGTTCACGCATCAGACAAGCTGAAAGGTCTGTGGAAAATTTACCTCCGCGTCGCTACTCTGCTTGGATCCTCGCACGCCCTTCCTTCGACTTCGTGTTTTCTTCTGTCCAGCGAACCTTTCATCGACATACAATAAGCCAGCTGAGGCACTTCTTCCAATAAACAATCCCCTCTTCATGACAAAGAAAACTTGAACAGTTGAACTACAAGCTTCAAGAATGCTAATCTCATTCTTTAACTACCGGTCACCAAGTTTCTCTACTGTTATTGCTGAGAAAGCCAAATGAAATCCTATTTAAAAAATCATCGAAAGAACACCCAATAGGAAAAGTAGGGTTGGTTTGTAACTAAATGAGAAGCGCTTTGTTTGCTCACATGCTAGTTTAAGAAGTTCCCAGGAGATTCTTACGGTTTCGGCCGACATAGTCAGTGTCGACTGCTCAAGGGTTGCCTTTTCAGCTCCAAATGCATTTCTTTCTCTTTGAAGCCTAGTGTTCTCATCTCTCAGTTGTGCTAACCGTGCCTCGACATGGTCATGATTCACCTGTAGATATCCAGGAAAGCCGCTTAAACATCCAAAAAGTGTGCCAACAAAAGAAAGAAAGAAGCTATAGTAAAACGAATTCAGTGCGACAATATCCTCCAATTGAATTGAACATAAGGAACGGAAAAGGAAGAGATTCATCAAGTAATAGGGTGGGCTGCTCTGAACTGTCCTCAACGAAGCACAAGGAAGCAGAAATAGTAGAACTCTCATCGTTATGTTTTGCAGATAAATACTTTCAGGTTCCATCCATGTAATTAGCAATATTTTAGTCTACTATTGACATCAAAATATGGGTTAAAATGTTAAAACTTGACCTTACACATGATTCTGCAAGAATCTTAGTCTGTATACCTTGCTTCATTTCTCAAGTTGAGTCAAGATGATGTACAGGACGGACCAAAGTCAATTAAATGCAGAACAAAAAGACGACACGCCTGATCAACACTGAGTGTTGTTCTTAATAGAAAATAGAACAGCGGAGAATTCCCCTGAATGCAGGTACTTGAGATCCTTACACATTAGGCACGGATGCATATCAGAGTCTACTGTCATGGAATACACCTGTTCGGTGAAGTTATTCTGATTTTGTCAATTCTCAGGGTTTCACGTAGAGGTAATCCTCAGATTCCACTTTCCATGGCTACTGAGCTTTTCCGACTCATTTAGAGTTGGTTTTTCCATGGCTACCGAGCTTTTCCGACTCACTTAGGGTGGTTTACATTTGGGACAGCCACCATCAAATATGTGGCGGCTTACATGAGTTGTTCCGCTTCTGTCAGAACAAAATAGAGATGTCCACAATGGTCGCACTTACATTCTTCACGTTCACCGGGCTTCATTCCACCTTTGTGAAATGTTGTCATAGTCTTCACCTTCCTCTTCCTTTATTCTTTTCACCAGTGCTTGTCTCGGAAGGAGCAGCATGTACATGAACAGCGATTCCATGTGCTGCATCAACCATCTACACAGAGAATATAAGGGAATGAGTGCAATGTGCACTCTATGTCATGATAAAGTAATGATCCACCTAATGGAAAGTAATGCTAACTACAGACAAGGCAAATAAGCTCGGAAGTCCTAACAAGTGCTTCAATCATGAAACGCTTGGACTCACAATATCAAGTTCATCCTCCACCTTCCCCACAATTCACAGTACATATGCCCTAAATTTAACTCTCTCGGAACAAAAACACGGTACTGTCAGCTTTGACCTTGACAGTTTAGGAGCAACATTCACCCTATGTCAACAGCATCACAGGGACTCTTAAAACGTTAACGAGCAATAAGAACGAGTACCCAAAAACAAAATGTAGCAGCTTCTGTTGTTAGGCGGAAAATAATATTTTGGGGCGATATTTTCTTTATTTTTCAGTGTTTTTGTTACTTAGGAAAAGGGTCAACCACAAGAGTTTTTCTAGTTAACAGAAAATTTATGTTTAAATTTCGAAAAATAATTTCATCTTTATAGAACCGAAATGATTTTTCAAAAACATGATTGGACATCGACGCTGGGCACGGAAATCTCAACGCTGTTCTCGGTACCTTGGTAGCCTGGTCCTGGCTGGTTTCCTCATACTATGGGGAGCATGGAGCGTCTGCTGCATTTATTTGGAAAATAACTCCTGTATTGTAGATACCGAAATGGACGGTCGGAGCTGTTATTCCTTCCAAGGATAATAACGAAAAAAATAGTATAACAAAAATAAAAATAAATAAATATGCAATTTTCCTTTAATACTAATACTAATAATAATAGTAATATTTTAAAAAAGATGAGAAGAAAAGAGATTTTTGGGCCGGGTCGATCCGCGCAACAGCCTCGGGCCGGCCATTTTCCTTCCCTTCTTCTTGTCTTTCCCATTGGCCAGCCCTTTCCCTTCTTTCTTCTTATTTTCCGCCGGCACGGGCCCATTCCTTTCATTTCTTACTTTTTCCTTTCCCACCCGACCCCTTTCCCTTTCCTTTTCTTTTTCGGCTCGGCCCTCTTCTCTCTTTTCTTTGCTTCTCTTATCGACAAAGCATCATTATGACACGATATAACGATCGTTCATTTCACAAAAAAAAAAGGGATTCGATTACGTGACACATTGATATAAATATATATTTTATATAATGATAAAATCATGTGATAATAAACAAAAAAACGATGAGTTTTATTCTATTCTAGCTAAGGTAGGTTTTTTTTTTTGGCTGGCTATGTATATCAATTTCAGATGAGTGGTATATGACTTAAGTATAATACTTCATAAATTTAGATTTTGACAT
>JAGVVM010010357.1:0-11993 GCA_019149425.1 Psidium friedrichsthalianum | reverse complement strand
CCATAGCCGTTGGCCATCTGAGCTCGAGCTTGAAGCTCACGGCTGTTGTGGGTACTCAAGCTCGCCTAAGGATCATGGCTATGGAAGAGCTTGAGTTCAAAGGAAGAAGAAGATGTTGAACCAAAAAGAAGAAGAAGAAGCCATGTAGCTTCTCTCTTAAAAGAAAAATAATAATAATACATGTCACAATAATGCCACGTCTTAAGAAAATGACAAAAAAATGTTACGTGAGCACTTTCATTAGTCAGATTGGACGAAATTTGTGGAGACACTTGATAATGTCGATTTAACAGGTTTTAGGACTTAAATGTACTTTTTCGATAATTTCTAAAACTTTTGGTGCACTTATTCCTTTATTATTCCAACCAAGGATGCGAAAAAATCTAACCATTTGAACTTTTACGGTACCTAACATCTGCATTGCCACATGAATCTTCAAGCAAGGCCTAGCAAATTCCGAAGTCACATTTACCAAGCAGACTAAGCAAAGCGTACACATTAAGTGACATAACATCATTACCTAACTTTGGGTTTTATGTGGGAGCCATGTCTATTCTATGGCCGACCGGAAGTGGTGGGCCTCCACGTACCTCCACTTTTATGTTCTCTTCATTAAATGAAACGACAATTCGCCCGTGACAAAATGGCATCCTATAAACTTGTGGAGGAAGTTCACCCTAAGCCACATGTTTTCCTTTTCCGAATAACGTTTTTCCATTTCGGTTTTCTTATGGGAAAATTACTAGAGAAGGAAAGCAGATTACATTGTCAGCGTAAACCTTCTATTTTTCTCGGAAAAATGGCGACATTGACTGTATTTTTAATGAAAGTTATGTTATATTTAAGATGATAGACTTAAAAATCTTTGATCCGATTAGGTCGAGATTCTCGGGTGAACCTCGCCCATCAAGTCTCCTTTGACAATACCGGAATGGAACAATGAGAGCAAGATAATGAAAAGGGGGAAAGCTAATATTCAAACTACAATATGATAACATTTTGGATCAGAGTATAATCTATTTATGATCTAAATATCATGGTTGTACAACATTGTATCTCTAGATTTTTTAGGAAATCTAGTACCTTTGATACTAGCATGCTTAATCATACATGTCATTTTATATATCTTCTAGAAATAATAAGAAAAATAAAGTAAAAAAATATATAGAAAGCGTCAAAGAAGAGATTATTTAGGTTTAGAATTGCACAAGGCAAGACCGCTGTTGCTGGCCACCCGCCTATGATTCGTTCTTCGCCCGCCACCACCAAAACCACCACCATACAAGCCAATCATCTTGGTTCCACCGTGCCTCTCCACAATCAATCACCCTCCACGGTGGTTGCACCAGTTGCCACTTCCATCGCTATGGTCATTTCTTTATGGCTCAGCTATAATCATTGCGACTTGATCTCCACAACCCTACCCATTACGCATCACCATACTCGCTTTGGGACATGCGAGAGGCGATGCTAAGGCCACTCCTCGATCAACCGGTTTATACAGTCGCCCAATTTTCCAAGGCAACAATTCCAAAAAAAAAAATTATGAAAATGAATCCGAATCAAGTATGGCTCACAAGATTTCTTTTTTATATAAATGATTAATTTGAGTCGGATCATTTTCGACCTAACCAAACTCACCCATTTTTAGCTGGTGTATGCCCACGACATGTAAGTTAGAATATATGTTATCATCAAATGTTGAGTCTAAAAATCCTGGCATGTTCACAATAAGAAAATGTTAAGTATATTGTATCAAATCAATTCGGTCTAGGTGGAGATTGACGTCTAGCCGGTTCAGGTGGGTGGTTAATGCCCAAAGAGGGAATTGCCCACCCAAACTCGCCCATTTTGCCCTTGAGATCAACTTGGGTTGGTTCGGCCGGCAGTCCGCTTAACCATCGGTCTAATTCCATAATTGCACGATTGGCTTTACATGCATTACAATGAAACGCCGGTATGAATAGACTTCAATGCTCATTTTAACCGGCATGAGCATGAAACACCATTTCTATGATTAGAGATGTTGAAGTTTGCTTCTAAAACAAACAAAAATTACCTTTTTTATCCCACATAAGATGGAAAGAATAGTGCAAGTCTCTTTATTAGTTAGAATGCTACTATGACCTTTCAAAATAAAGAAATAGACAAGTAGAGCTAGATCTCACTATATCCGCGTGCGGGTGGGCGATTATTAGGTGCACTTAGCACGCTTGCGCAATCGTGAGTAATAATTGGCATTAATCAACAATTATATTTTTTATTTTATTTAAAATTTAATTGTAATGTTCGAGCGAAACAATGCGACTATTTACCTAGGAGTTGCAATTATTTTTTATATTAATTTTAAATTTTAATTGATTAATTATGTCTAATAGTTATAACTCTTTAGACTTGACAATTTAGAAATGAAGAATTGCGTCCTTTCAAGTTAGTAGTTTTAGACCTTCAAAAAGTTGCAATCTTTCATACAAAATCGTTTTCAAAAAATGAAAAAGGTTTGATTGAATAAACTATTTTGAACACAAAGAGTTACATGAAAATTAACTACTTTTCGAACGCGAAAAGATGTGTTCATTTCTCGTGATATATTTAAGTGTTCTATTCATTTTGAATTATTATTCTTTTTCAATTTTTGTTATTTCAAAATAAGAGAATTTTAGTCTTCGTTTTCGATTATTTTCCTAAAGAGTTTTTGGAGAAATATTAGAATTGCTATCTAGTATTCTCGCTTGAGATTCTGTTGTATTTTTGAGGATTTTTGCCGGTAATCATTAGTAATGTTGTGGCAAATAATTGATTAAAGAGAGTATTATCACGCCTCAAAGTTTGATTTTTTTATTCATCCTATTCAACCATATTTTGCCAACAAGAGAGGCCCATCCTCGCTCAACGAGCTCATTTAAAGAGAGACTTCAATATCCATCTTGGTAGATTAACAAAACATTGATCGCGCCACGAGAGAAATTCGCAATTTCTATGCTCACCTCCACCAACTCCCACATTCCACCTTCAGTTTCAAGGTCTTTTGTCTTCTTTTTCAAGAAAATATTGTCTAGAAAACTCATCTTTTTATGAACTTGGTATTAGTTGACACGACAAAATACGGTACAAGCATCGTCCATAATTGTGCACTATATTAGAGCACAACTTGACCTTTACATGAAAGGAATGCATTTAGATTCATGTTAGTTTACTTCCGTTAAAATATATTAATTTCACACTTGATTTGACTTTCACTCGACGTGCTTGCACCGTGAACTTCTTCACATAAAATTAACCGAGTGTATTTTATAATAATTGTGTCGGCTTAATCATCATAACATCTACTCCTATTTTTGTCGAATCCATTAATAGTATTCAAGGAAAGCACGACTCCTAGAGAATTTACCCATTGTTTCAGGTAAAAAATGTCACGGGTTCCAATCTTATCATTCCTATCTAACCCTTCTCCTCTGGACAATAAGGAGGAATTCATGTTGATTTATTCAAATTTGATGAACAACTTATAGGCATCCAGATTTAGACAACCAAAGGAACAATAGGGAAGTTCCCTATCAGACGATTCTAAATTGATGACTTTTCAGGCAAATGTATAAACGCAGCCTATTTAGTCGGCTAGCTATTTCTGATATGTAAACCATCGTCTTAAGCAAGTGATTTTTTTTTTCAAATATTTCATCTATTGGAAAACTTTTACTCAATAGTATGCATAAAAAAGAGTTCAAGCTCAATGTTTACTCACTCATCTTACTGATGAAGCTAAGAAGTAGGGAATCTTTTATGGTACGTTGTTAAAAAGGGCCAAATGTTTGCGGACGGAAACGACAAAAATATGGAGTCATTACTTATTTATTATTTTGTCCATCCTGTATGGTTTATGGAAAAGTTATTCATTTCTTCATCTAAAAAAGGACCGACTGAAATAATTATATTTATCGCTGCTATGTAACTAGTCTCAAAAGAGAAGGACATCACGCCCTTTCTTTCTCGATGGCCCCAATGGCCCATTGCACCTTCTAGATGCTTAATAATTAGAAAAACCCTAGAATTATTGATATCAATTTACAAAATCAAATTACCAATTGATGCGATAAATTGCAATCAAGACTCAAATACAGTCTAATTCACTACCCACAATCTGTCCAACTGAGCTTAATAAATCACTTTCACGAAGCAATCTTAGTGTGCATAAGATAACATAAGGAAATATTACTCAGATGCTTTTATTTCGTGAAAAATGAATAATTTTGAAAAATATTTTTTTAAAATGATTGCTCGAATCATCACAAAAGCGAAAGATTGAAATATATTTTCATTGGTCATGCTAACTAATTATTTCAAACAATTTAAATAATTATTTTTATCGAAATATTTATTTATCGCGAAATAAATATAGCATTGAATGGTTGGAATTGAAGGTGGTAAATTTTGCTTGTTTCTTTGTAAATTAATCTTGAGATACTCATGGCCCGTGGAGGGATGTAATGATTTATCTGCATTATCATCAACAACGAAAGAGATAGAAATGGAGAAAAGCTGGCGACCACCGAAAAGAGAGAGGCCCCAATAAGTAAACGATCAAATCATGTCAATAGTGCAACACGTAGACGTTGTACTCCACGACGGCGTCGCCGGTCTTCATGTCGAACGTGTGGGTGGTCGCCTGGGCGTACCCGCGGGCGAACCGTAGCACCCCGCAGCCGCCGATCACCGGCATCTCCCGCACCTTGTGGAACACAGGGTTCCGCCCCAGCACGGTGATCCCGCTGCCGTTGTACTTCCCGGACACGAAGGCGAAGTTCATGATCATCAGCAGCGCCACCTCCTCCTGCGACGCCAACGAGTACAGGCCCTGGGCGTGGCCGACGAGCTCGGACCCCGGGTCGGGGAGGAGGGTCAGAGGGTTATCGATCACGTTGACTTGGCCGAAGGCAGTGGCGGAGGCGTTAGACGGCGGGGGCACGACGGGGACGGAGCTGGGCTTGGGGCCGCTCTGGATGTCGTGCCAGTAGAAGCGGAAGTGGCTGAGCTTCTCTTTCCCGAGGTCGAGGCCCATGATTCCCGGGTCGAGGCCTGTCGCGAAGCCGGAGGCGGGCGTCTGGACGGCGGAGGAGAGGATTAGGAGGAGGAGGAGAGGAGAGAAGATGGTGATGGGCATAGGCGTGGCCATGGAGGAGCTTCCCAGCAGCTACCGAGTGAAGGGGACAATGGAGCAGGTAGCTAAATATAACGTCTGTGGGGTCAAGGCGGAGCAGAAAGTTGACTGGCCACCTACTACCCATGTTTTGAATATATATATATATATAGGGAGACACCCCACGAAAAATCTAAAATTAACATTCAAACTAGTATGTATGATAAATTTTACATCCCTTAGTTTCATTTAAATTTTATCGTTAAATTACTGAATTTGATGAATGCGATGTACTAATTTTAGATTTTTCCCCTATATTTGTGACAGATATATTAATTAAAATTTTTTTGCGATAATAACACAATTTAACAAAAATTAATGAAGAGTAAATTTATTATAAATATAGCATTTTGAGATTTTTTATGATCAAAAAATTAATTTAAAATGAATTTATTATAAATGCATTAGTTTGAAATTTTTGTTGATTAAAAATTAATTTAAAATAAATTTATCCTAAATATATTAATTTGAGATTTTTGATAATATTAAAAAAATACTCCTCGTGGACGCAACTGTTGAAAATAGCGCGTGAAGAGAAGTTTCATTTCCTTTCCCAAACATGACGTGAACGATCCGACAGACAGTATGATCACCTAATGTTTTCTCAATGATGTGGTGTTCGAACAATTTCGAGGAAATTCATCTTGTTGTTTTCCAACACGTTGCTTAAGCTTGATAGTATGTACAGACAACAGTCAAATATGGGTCATCTAGAATGTTTGGCTCCAGCTCGTATTAGCAAGCGGAAAAGTACCGAAAAATAACGAAACTTATTAAATTTATATCAATTCAATTATAAATATTTTACTTTAATCAATTTAGTTTTAAATCTTTGGACGATTTGTGGACGTAGTCCATTCGATCAATTTTAGCCGAAAATCATTAACATGACTGCAAGCCGTCCTACGTTGTATGGCCATGTTGACATAAACAATTTTTTTATTTTTTAAATATTTTTTATCTTTTTTCTTTTCTTTTCTTTTCTTTCTTTTTGTGTTGTTTTCCAACTATCTCGCTGGCCATAAGCGAAGATGTTGGGCCCTCGCCCAGGTTTAGGCAAGGGGCGACACCCATGCCAATTGGCCGGAGAGGGTCAAGACGCCCTTGCCTAGTCTGAATGAGGGCCGTGAGCCCCTCACATGGATCTGGGTGAGGACTCAATGTCCTTGCCTATGGCCAATGAAGGCAGCGAGACTCTCGCCAGCCAAAGTTGTAAATAAAAACACAAGAGAAAAGAACATAAAAAATACTAAAAAATTGCAACATATGCTTACAGCAATGCCGGTCAGGACACGTAATACAGCGGCATCCATATTAGCTATTTCGGCCAAAATTGAATTAATAGACTAGATTGACAAATCGTCAAAAGGTTTAGAACTAAATTCCAATTGAAAAGGTTAGAACATTGCGAAAAAAAGTTTATAATTGAATTGGTACAAATATAATAAATTTAAGACTTTTTTTATTTTGGAACTTTTTCTATTAACCGGCGACGTTGCTTCCCTCGACACTGAATTGCAAAAGGCCTGTGTATGTCATAAGGTATAATCATGGTAAGACTTTGCTCACACCGACAATTACTCGATATGACTCAGCTCAACATTGAATCTGGCCCCGCTTACAATTGCCCTAGGATTGGACAATGTTACCCATGGAAGTTTAGGTGAGACTTTGCTCATACCGACAATTACTCGATATAACTTGGATTATGATTAGATATCAGTAATGCTGTCAAAATGGATAGTAAATTCTTATGTTAACCCACATTTATTTAAATTAATCACAAATGAGTCACCTTAAATTCAAAATATTGATCATAAATGGGTTTTGAAAAATAAAGCACTAAAAAGATGGGTGTCAGTGGGCCAGTAAGAACCCAAATTAAATATGGAGCCGCCCCCATATATATATATATATATATATATATATATATATATATATATATATATATATATATATATATATATAATTCTTTAGTAAAAAAACCGCCCATTTTTCAAAAGAGATAATTTAAGGAGAAAAATTACTAAATATAGATATTGGGTGGGAATGGCTTGGGTATGGGTTAAGTCGGTATGGGTTGCCGAATTTAAGGAGAAAAATTACTAGAAAGACGTGATCTACTATATGTTAGTGAAAAACAAAGAGACATAGATACAATGTCATTTAATTTTTTTTTTTATAGCTTTTTCACAGAGCCTTTCTTGATAACGATGGACAAGTAAGCATGTTCCTACTTTTAAATCTATGCAAATTAAGTCTCATAATCACGAAATACCGTAATGGATAATAGGAAAATGCTTCACCAGCTAGGTAAAACCGAGCTGGAATTCGCATAAACGGCTCAAACACGGTATCGTTTGTACTTGGGAGCGTAAAGAATCGAACGTGTGCCACTCCATCTACAATAGCAAAGAAAGGTCCGCTCGATGCTTCAATCGACCAACCCGATCGTGTGGCTAGCTTGAAAGCTCAATTAGCATTGGAACTGAAGATGATGGTTTGATCACTGGTGCCAGCTTTTTCAACATGTAGAAGGAGGACCGATGAGAACCACCGGATCATCGCACCCCTTCACGTTCTTCTTATTTTCAGTCAAAATGGTGTCGCGTTTCTCTGGCGGTAGGTGAAGTCGAGAGATGTGAACACGCCGCGTTTGACCCTGAATCTGGCACCACCCCCCGTGATGGGCCGTGAGAATTTCGCGGTGGGCCTGAGTGGACCGAGCCGTGTATCAGGCCTAAAATTGTTTAACGAGCCCATTCGAGACTTTAAAAATCCTAAAGTTTATTGGATAAAATATGATTGGAATATGAGAGGGCCCACACCAGCCAAGATGGGCCGGCATGGGCCCACAAGGAAATGTTTGCCCATACCTGCCCGATTTTTGCTAGGGAGTTTGTTGGGTGGGGCGAGTGTAGATGAGTCACCGGACTCATGATCAGATCTGATTGTATCATGAATTGTATCAACTGGTTATTACTTCATACGTAAAATCAAAAGTTTGGATATATGAATGACCAAGGATGGACGTGAACTCGTAAGATTTTGAGGATAGGGGATAAGGAAACTCGAACAAGCATGTCAGCCTGCTCATCCTTCATTCAACTACATCATTCTTCTATGGAAGGATGGGATAATTCCTAAGCACGTCAAAAAGATGCTCGTAAATGAGTAAAAATCTAGCAAATAAAGTTGGCTGAAATCGGTCAAGGAGGAGATACGTCTTTTAAACAAGTGGCTTTCTCAGTAATTTTTTTAAAATATTTCATCTATTTGTAAAATTTTATCCAATAGAATAAATAAAAAGAGTACATGCTCAATGTATACTCACTCATCTTACTAATAAAGATAAGTCTTTATGGTCCGTTGTCATAAAAGGGCCAAACATTTGCGGTCGGAAACGACAAAAATTATGGATCATTGCATATTTATTGTTTTGTCCATCCTGCGTGGTTTATTGAAAAGTTATTCACCTTTTAATCTTAAAAGAGCCGACTGAAATAATTATATTTACCGCTGTTATATAACTAGTCTCAAGAGAAAAGGAAGAGAAATGCCCCTTCTTTCTCCCTGGCCCCATTGGCCCAGTGCACCTTCTTTTACGTGCCCAATAATTAGAATAACCCTGGGATTATTGATATCAATTTACGAAATCAAATTAACAATTGATGCGACAAATTGCAATCCATGCCCACCAATCTTAGTGCACATAAGATTACATAAGGAAATATTATCCAAACTTAAGATGCGTTATTTCGTGAAAAATGAATATATTTTAAAAAATGATCGCCTAAGTTACTTATAAAAATAAATTACCGAAATATATTTTCATAGTCCATGAAATTATTAGACATAATTATTATCGATGATAATTATACTATTCATAATTAATTATTTCAAACGATTATTTTCATCGAAATATTTATTTTTCACGAAACAAATACAGCATTAAATGGTTGGAATATTTTTTTTTATCTGATTCTATTCTATCATATTCTACTACAGAAGCCATACTGTGTGTGGTGTGTAGGTTACGAAATCCTGATCTCTTCTCAGGCATCCTCACCCACCACCTTTCTCTTTTTAAATGAGAAGAGTGGCTGCTCAGACAATTTTTCAATGGTAAATTTTGCGTGTTTCTTTATTAATTAATATTGAGATCTCTCGTCGCCCGTGGAGAGATGTAATGCTTTATCTGCATTATTATCAACAACGAAGAGATAGAAATGGAGAAAAGCTGGTCATCACCAAAAGGAAAAGGCCCAAAAGGTCGAACGATCAAATCATGTCAATAATGCAACACGTAGACGTTGTACTCCACGACGGCGTCGAGGGTCTTCTTGTCGAACGTGTGGGTGGTCACCCGGGCGTACCCGCGCGCGAACCGTAGCAACCCGCAGCCGCCGATCACCGGCATCTCCCGCACCTCGTGGAACACCGGGTTCCGCCCAAAACGGTGATCCCGCTGCCGTTGTACTTCCCGGACACGAAGGCGAAGTTCATGATCATCAGCAGCGCCACCTCCTCCTGCGACGCCAACGAGTACAGGCCCTGGGCGCGGCCGACGAGCTCGGACCCCGGGTCGGGAGGAGAGTCAGGGGGTTATCGATCACGTTGACTTGGCCGAAGGCAGTGGAGGAGGCGTTGGACGGCGGGGGCACGACGGGGACGGAGCTGGGCTTGGGGCCGCTCTGGACGTCGTGCCAGTAGAAGCGGAAGTGGCTGAGCTTCTCCTTCCCGAGGTCGAGGCCCATGAGTCCCTGGTCGACGCCTGTCGCGAAGCCGGAGGTGGGCGTCTGGACGGCGGAGGAGAGGATGAGGAGGAGAGGGAGGAGAGGAGAGAAGATGGGGTTGGGCGTGGCCATGGATGTGCTTCCACCAGCTGCGAGTGAAGGGGACGGTGGAGTTTGTAGCCAAATATAAAGTCTCACGGGTCAAGGCGGAGCAGAAAGTTGACTGGCCACGTACTTCCCGTGTGTTTTTTTAATAATAATAATAATAATAATAATAATAATATACGAAAAATCTAAAACTGTATCCTACATTAACTTTTTAACCTCAAAAAATCATAAATTGGTACATCTGTGACAAATTTTACATCCGTTAGTTTCACTTAAATTTTACCGTTAAATTACTAAGTTTGATGAAATGTGACAATTGACTGGTGTACCATTTAAGATTTTTATCCTCTATTTATCACAGATGTGCTAATTTAGAGTTTTCGTGATATTAACACAAATTAACGGAAATTAATGGGGGGTAAATTAGTCACAAATATAACCGTTTAGGGTTTTTGATCGTCAAAATATTAGTTTAGAATAATTTATCCTAAATATATTACTTTGACGTTTTCCGTTGATCAAAAGATTAATTTGAGGTAAATTTATCGCAGATGTATTAGTTTGGAATTTTTGGTGAAAAAAAAAACTCCCCCATGGATGAAACCATGGAAAATAGTGTGCAGACAACAATCGAAGTGGGTCATCTAGAATGTTCGGCAGTCAAAAAGTACTGAAAATAACTAAACCTATAAATTTGTATCAATTCAGTTCTAAACATTTAGGTTGATCAATTTTAGTCATAAACCTTTCAACAATTATCCGATCAATTTTAGTTGGAATCATTGATGCGAATGCAAGCCCTTCATATGTGGCATGCCACACTGACAAGGACAATTTCTTTTTAATTTTTTAATTTTATTACTTACTTTAAATTTTTTCCTCTTCCTTTTCTTTTTTTTTATTATTTTCTTTCCTTTCTATTTTTTTTTCCAAACTACATTGCGACCACAGAGCGAGGACGTTGGGCCCTCACCAAGTGCAGGGGAGGGGCGACACCATTGCTTGATTGCCGGAGAGGGTCGCGATGCCCTAGCCTAGTCTAGACGAGGGTCGCGAGCCCCTCACCTGGATCTAGGCGAGGGCTCGACGTCCTCGCCTATGGCCGATGAAGGACGCGATGGCCTCATCGGCCAAAGTTGAAAATAACAAAAGAAAAGAGCATAAAAAAAAATTCACAACATATGTTTACGTCAGCGCCCATCATGCACGTAGAACATCGGCATTCATATTGCCTATTTCAGCCAAAATTGATCTGATAGACTAGATTGTAAACCGTAAAAAGGTTTAGAAATAAATTCTCAATTTAAAACGTTAGAACATTGCAAAAAAAAGTTTTTACAAATACAATAAATTTAAGACTTTTTCGGTAACTTTTTCTATTAACCGGCCACCTTGCTGTCCCTCAACACTGAAGGCCTGTATATGTCATAAGATGGAATCACGGTAATCCCCACGCCTGCCCACCTATCTATCCTTCGCTTTCGCCTTTTTCGGTCGGTGAAAACAGATAAGAGTAGATGTCAAGCTCTCTCGGATATATTATATATAATATATATATATATATTATTATATATTTCTAAATTCTTGTAGATCTAGAGGATCGCCACGGATTAAATCATCTAAAACCGTTGATTCTGGCCACGGTTACAATGGCCCTCAGATCGGACAACTTTATCCATGGAAGTTTAGGTGAGACTTCGCTTATGTCGACAATACTCGATATAATTCGGATTATGATTAGATAACGGTAGTGTTATCAAATGGATCGCAAATCCATTTGTTACCCAAATTTATTTAAATTGATCACAAATGAGTCATCTTAGACCAAAAAATGGGTCATAAATGAATTTTTAAAATAAAGTACAAAAAAAGATGGGTGTTAGATCAAAAAAGGGGTCATAAATGAATTTTTAAAAATAAAGTACAAAAAAAGGATGGGTGTTAGGGAGCAC
>JAGVVM010010356.1:0-11349 GCA_019149425.1 Psidium friedrichsthalianum | reverse complement strand
AAGGAGAAAAAAGAAGGAAAGGGAAATAAATAAATTTATGTGTGGCACACCACCCACCATGGACGCCTCACTAAGCTCAAGCTCGTTTAACTACGTGTTTGGTGCGATTCTCGCCTAGTGCTCGCCCTCTTCGTTCAACTAAGCGGAATGTTTCTATTTTTAGGGCTCAAATTCATATTTATGGAAAAAATTGAGTTGCGAAGTCAGATTTTAAAGTCATTAAGTGAGATTCTTTGAGAAAAAAATGGTTTAGGGTGTTGTGAAACTGTGGGACTTTACAGAACTCAATTTGGACATAAGATTTATCCGAAACGACATTTTTAAGATAACCCTCTTTGTTGAAAAATTCAGACCACTGTGGTGGCATTCTTTTGTTTGTTTTCAGTTACTTTTGGTATGCACTTATTGGGGCTCGAATTATGTTAAATAAGCTTTGTTTTGACTACAATATTGCGCTAAGCGGAGTTCGTTTGGTCAAGTTGAGGAAGTTTCCGCAATTTGAACTGGAAAATCCAAGTTTTAGGGGTTTTGATGTTGAAAGGTCCAATTTGGTGTCGCCCAGCTGTAATCATTGTAGAAAATAAACTTAAGGGTGTTTCGGAGTTAATGCTTTTGATGGTTCTTGAATCAGATTTACGGTTTGTCCAAACAAAATTTTCAAAGTTTAGCGCGCAGGCTGTCCAGTGCGTGATCAGTAGCTTTTTGGCCGGTAGGTATTGAGCTATCGACGTTTATGCATCATCTAGTCAATTCTTTTATTAGCGTAGTGTTTCTGTAGTTTTTAACGTTAGTTTTTTATTATTTTATTAGGATTTTAAGTTTTACAGTTCGAGTAACTACTATAGGTTGGATTTGGCTTTTTAAGGTGAGTTGTACTTTCTCTTCTAAAAATTATAAAACTCATGCCTTAAATATGTGTGTGTGTGTGTGTGTGTGTGGTATAATGTTTGATTTTCTTGAAAAGGCAAAGAAAGGTGATGTTTAAAGCATTGTTCTTACATAAACAGGATCGAGCTATTACTACCCCTTGATTATTTGATAGGCTTGTTGATGATTATTTATGTTGAGACTGAAATGCTATTTGAGGAATATGTTTGATGAAGGCTATGGATTCAGTTTGTGAAACTGAATTGTTGGGATTTTCTAGATTTGGTATTGTGGTTGATGCTCATATCCATATGATTAGAACCCACTAAGGTGGGGATAGTATGCATACTATAAGGATGTCATTGAGCTAAACCGTTGGCTAAACTAGTTGGTAGACCTAATCAAGAGGGGTGACCTTGGTCGCCTTGTCACGGCGTTAAATGTGGTCATAGTTAGGGAAGAGTAAGAGATTATTCAATGGATAGACTATCAAAAGTTCGTTTAATGAGATTAATCAATAAATTAAACCATTAATGGTTTGTTATTATTATGAATTGATATTTATTTACTTTGATAAAGGCATAGTAATTTCTCGATCCGCTTAAAAGAGATTGTACTTCTCATTGAGCTATGGTTGCTCATCCCTTTATCTCAATTGTCTTTCAGGGTCATTAGCAAATCGCAAGTAGGATCGATCGTACGTTAGCTGCAAGTCTTTTGGGATAGTGGGGGTAGTGGTGAGTGTTGCGACCTAAAACTCGATAGCGGATTATTAGGTTAATTAACTAACCTAATTCAGACCCTCCCAAGTCCTACCGAATCACAACTTAAGTTCTTTTCATACAAAATTTATTCAATTTGGAGCCGCCACGAATCGTTATTGGTAGGTCGATTAGAAACCTAAATAAATTAACGAGAGAATTAATTTATTTCTGAGAATCAGAAAAAATGAGTCCGGAGACTTGATTACATTAATTTGGAAAAATTAATGCCCTTTCGGTACCAAATTTCATGAAAAATCTTTTTCCATTGATGATTGTGAATTGAATGACTTTTCCTTTGAAAATGACATGAATAACCATGTATATGCAAAAGTGATTTTTTTTTGTATTTTCGGATTATTATGAAAACATGCCTTAAAATAAGTTATCGTCCAATTTAATCTAATAAAATGATTTCTCAAAGTCTTAACTTATATTGGATGATATTTATGAGATAAAAATGGATTTTTGGCATGATTAACCATGAAAAAACATGAGAGTTATTTTTTGGGATTTTTTATTTAATGAAACACAAAAATGAAAAGCAAAGATTGAATAAAAATAAACAAAAATGCCCTTAATATGCCTTAGAATTTCAATTTTTCTCATAATTCACTTATTCCCAAAGATCTAGGCTAGAGAAGAATTCTATCCACTACGTCCTCGGAGATTCGAGCCAGTATGCGAATAATTGTATGGAATGATATCATCTCTTATTACCAAAGGGCAGAACACGAAATTCTATACTAAATTGTCGTCCCATTCCACAAGATCGTGGCTAAGGCATGCAATTTATTTTTCAAATGGTCTAGGTGTGAAGGGAGCATATATTATGGGCATGTTTGTTTAAAAATGTGCAAACTATATAACAACAAAATAAAACAATCAAGCAAACATGACAAAAATAAAGCAAAAGTGAGCAATTGAATTGAATTTTTTGAAAAAAATGCAAGGGACAACCGAAAATAGGAAGTGAGGGTCCACCTTTCCTTTTGAAATTTGAATTTCAAGCTTGAGAAAATTATGTTTAAGGATTTGAAACTAATTCGGATAATTCTCAAAAATTTGGATAATTTATCTAGTTCAATCAAATATTATCCTCAAAGCAAGTGAACACAGAAAATTCTCAATAGATAAGATAAGATAACCATCAGACGAACATCTCAACCAATTCACAAGATAAGCATTCAAAGCAAAAGATTATCTGCAACAAGCCCGATATTATCCATTCAAATATTCTCAAAAATTAGATAAAATTCAGTTTGATAAACCTCATCCACAACATAGAAAAATCTTCAGAAAATCATTGGATAATATCAGTCAACCAACCAAGAATAGAATGCAAACCAAAGATTATCCACAACAATTGGACATTATCCAATTCAAATATTTCCAAAGATTAGATAAAGTCCGATTAGCACGATCCTCATCCACAATGAGGAGATGTCATCGAAAAAACCACAAGATAAGGTCATTCAACCAATCAACGTGCAAAAGATAATGATCAAGGAATCATCCACAAGTGCAATTTGGCCAAGAGAGATATACCAAAGATTCCATTTTGATTAGCAAAAAATCATCCTTTTCAACCAATTCAATTTGATCTTAAAATCGGTGAACATGATTTCGGAAAAAGATGTTTTCCAATCAAACTAATCAATTTTCAAAACTGTGCATGGAATTCAACAAACTTGAATTGATCTTAAAGAAATCTGAATTTTACACCACAAAAAGGCTCAATTTTCGGTTTTAACATGCTTTGATAAATTTAAAAAAACTTTCAACTTTAATTGTAGATCAATGTGTTCAAAGAGGGCTAAGAGCAACCGTGCGAGTTATCAAACAAACAAGCACGATTTAGCAATCAACAATCAAGAAATTTCATACCTTTATTAAGCAAATTCCAGCACATGCGCAAGCTGGATTTTTGTCTGAAATTGCACCTTTCGAGTTCTATTTGCTCCCAAACAATCTACTAATTCTGGCACTAAAATAGTTACTCAAACTATGCTGTTTTAGATCTCAAACAGCGGCAAAAACAGCTCTGAACAGCGGAGAAACAGTCCCAAACAGTAGCAAAAAAACTAGACAGTGACGAAAACGAGCTCTGATCAATGATGAAAGTTGACACAGACAGCGGCCGGTCCCTAAACAATAGCAAAAATCAGTAAAAATATGGCTGATTTGGTCTTTGAATAACGCCGTATGACTGGGACGTTGGGCTGAACAGGAGCGCAACAACAAGCACTCGGCATGCGACGGCTTTGCTGCGGCGGCAGTCATTTCAAGCGAGACTGGAGCTGTGACAGTGGTACTCGTCTATGGCTCTCTTGTGTTCGTCTTCATGCGCGTCTTGTGGAGCCTCAAGGAAGAATTACTTGTCAAAGTCTTTCCTTTTCTTTCTCTACAAGCAGAATCGACAAATAAGACCTGGACAAAAAATAAGACAATCAAAGAGTAATTGAGTGATGCAGATATATGATACTCAAGAAGGATCTACTCCTTTCTTGTTTTCAACGTGTGTCCTGCAGAGAAAAAGAGAAAAGACAAAAGTAATTTTTCCTTCTTCTTCGTGATAGAAAAATCCAGCCTTCACCCCTCTTGGACTTCTTTTCCGAAGTCAAACTTCTTCCCTCTTAAAGCCACTCCTCTGAACCTGCATAAAGAAACAAATTTTTTTCTACCTATGCCCGTGTAAACCCAAGTCTCCCTATTTGTGACCGTATAACAATGTCAGTCCATGAATGTCCTCTTGTGGAGATGGTCAAAGAAGGCCAAAAGGAGATCCTTTTTTTGAGCATTGTGCAGCAAAATAATCAAAATTCGAAGCAAAGGAAAACAAAAGACAAGAAAAATTCTCTTCTTTTTGCTTTTTGACCAAAGGAAAGGGTTGATAGTCCAAGCTTCCCCTCAACGCTTGACTTATAGATCGCCTTTGAGATTGTATGGTTTAGTGAAGTTCAGCATTGCGGTGCACACTTGACGTTCGTGGCCGGCTTCTCTCAATTGGTGGCTTTGGACTTCATGGGAGACAGTTCCACAAAGAGAGAGAGAATCTCCCTTTTTGTTTCATGTTGTCTCCTCCCCTCCGAATTCTCCCTGTGCCGTGTATCAATTTTTTGTGGCCTCCCAATCTCGTCTCTCTCTTTGGCCGTGTCTGACGTTGTGAATTGGCCTCCCTCTAACCCTAAGCTTAAGCTAGTATTTATGGAGTTAGATCAATCCTAGCCCTAGTAGGATTCATTAGGGACCGTAAGATTAAGCTTAGCTAAGGTAAAATTAAATTAGAGCCATTAGATTAGAATTCTGAATTTAGGAGTTTTAATTGCTTAAAAACTCTTAATTTTCAGAATATTGAAGAGTTCCAATGGGTTATTACTCTTTGATTTAAGCTCAATTTCTCTGCCTGTCCAAATCGATGCAAATGTAATGCATGAATAAAATAAATATGCAAATCATGAGGAAATATTTTTTGTGAGAATAAATTCTCATTTTTGTGTAACATAATAAAAAAGAAAAATCAAAATTTAGGTGTTAAAAGTGAGTTTCGAGCTAGATGTGAAAAGTTATGTTTGTATCTCTTTTGATTTGATAGATGAGCTCTGACTTTTGTGACCTTTTTTTATCAAATATATATGGAGTTATATATATTTGGATTTTAAGTTTTTGCTCGAATTTTATTTGAGACTACGTCCTTTGATTAAAAAGGACGGCTGTGTCATGCTCTTTTTCTTAGAGAGAGAGAGACAGAGAGGGGGGGCGGGCACAAAATAGGTTGAAGGGTGGTGGAGGCCGTGGAGACAAAGATGACGATTAGATGTTGTTGGGGGTTGGATAGGAGTTGGGGAAACTAGAACTTGGACTAAGGAAAGAAAAATTAGAGGTCTGCATGGTTCGAAGGTAGATTATGAAATCGGACCGGTGGAGAACCTGTCCAATTTTAGGTTTCAGGGTATATATGATAGGTTTCAAGTTCTAAAAATTAAGGAACTTGCTCCAACGAATAGGTTTCAAGTTCTAGGTAGATGGAACCTAAAACTTGTAACTTGTAATCTATAACAAGTCTTTATGTTTTTCTTGGTATATGTCTTAGTGCGATCCTGCAATATTATCCATGGTGTCAGATGATGAGTGTCTAATCTGAAACCACTAGTATTAGCTTCTATTGCATGCGATATTTATGACTGTGGTTTTTACTTTATTATTGTTTTATATTTATTCGTGTATCTAAATGTGAGTTATAGTTAATAGATTGTAGTAGCAAATGATGGTCTATAAAGATAATGATTCGTTGCAATCGTTCAATTAAGAATACATATGAAACTTGGAAAGACCCTAGAAGGTTTCAAGAGAGGTTCTAGATTTCAAGATATCCAAAGTAAGTTTCAAGTTCAAAAAAATGTGAAATTTGTTCTGAGGGTAGGCTTCGGTTTCAAGTAAAATCTGTATGGAACTTGAAACCGCTCACTTATAAGAAAAATAGTTGTATAAATAAGTCTTAGGATGTTAACTGATATGTGGTGTATAGTTAGGTATCCAACATAACACTCAAGGTACAAACTTGAATTTCTTTTGTAATACTCCACTGAAGTTTTGACAAAAAAAAAAATACTCCACTGAAGTGGTCAATTGCGCAATGCGGTGAAACGTGTCATTTTCCAATGTGCACAGACGCATTATGCATTTTTTTTTTTGGTAAAGACAGACGCATTATGCATTTGACTAAGGAAAAAACCACAATCCATATGTTCTTTTAGGCTTCTGCTGCACCTACGTCCACTTAAGTCAAAAGGCCTCTTTAGCTCGTCGTTGAATAGGTCTATGTCCCCTAATATCCTCATGTCTTGACAAGACGAGATAGCATATCTCTGCCAATCATTGACAGTCAATTCTTTGAGGGCGAAGAAAGAACCTAGATCCTAATGCTGCCAAGAACAAGAATTCAGTTCTTTCCCCATCCCATCAATCCCCAGCACTTGTGTCACAACCCAACACAACAAATTAAGTAGCAACGTACGAACTGTTCCATATATTCGGGTTTTTTTTTCCAAATTAGATTTAAAAAAATATATTATCAAATTAGGACAAAAATATTATGTTTACCAAAAGGAATCTGTGCAGCAGTCTAATTGCCAGACAGGCCCAATAGTGGCTACGCAATATTTTTTTAATTTCATATTTTTAATTATTTTATATTTATAATATTTATAAATATAACTTTGTAAATATAATTTTTTTATTTTGAAGCTCATTTTTATAACATAATTATTAATAATTAATTAAACAATTTATTAAGATATATTTAACTAATTTAATTACTATGTAAATAATTAAAAAAATTCACGGGGCCTGTGCGGCAGCATTTTTTTTAATTCATATGTTTTATGTGTTCTTAATTATTTTATATTTATAACATTTATATTATATAAATTTATAAATATATTTTTGAAGCTTATTTTTATAACATAATTATTATAATAATTGAAAATTTTATAAAGATATATTTAACTAATTTAATTACTATGTAAATAATTAATAAAAAATTCACGGGGCCCCTGCGGCAGCATTTTTTTTAATTCATATTTTTTACGTGTTCTTAATTATTTTATATTTACAACATTTATATTTATATAATTTATAAATATAATTTTTTTCTTTTGAAGCTTATTTTTATAACATAATTATTAATAATTAATTGAAATTTTTATTAAGATATATGTAATTAATTAATTAGTATGTAAATAATTAATAAAAAATATTAATCCCAAAGCATTTTACAAGTTTCGCAAAAGTAGGATTTTCCTTTATCTTTGGAGAAGTGGCTCAAGAGAGACGACAGGATCAGAACCACACTGATTCTGGTCGTACCAAGCGTGATGACAGTGTTGTTCACCGTGATATGCATCTACCTACTCGTTGAGAAAGCACCGAGGAGAGAAACAAGAAGGACGCTTACATAGAATACCAATCGAGGCAAGCTGAAAATGTTCCAAAGATGTTCACCTATGTTGCGGAAAACGCCAAGAGATGCACGAATTCAAGCGCGAAATAGCGAACGATGAAAGTAAAATAAGAAACGCACGAGACGCGATATACGTGGAAAACTCAAAACGAGAAAAACCACGTAGAGAGAGAGGGGTTTCACTATCTTCAATAACGAGTACAAGCGTACAATCAAGGATCAAAAGATCTAACAAGAAAAAGTGAAAAACAAAAGGTTTCTTGGGGCAAAAGCGAAAGCAAACGTTGCAATATAATATATAACAGATTCCTTTTCTAGCCCCTTCTAAAAAACCCTAAAACAATATAACAGATTCCTTTGATAGCCCCTTCTAAAAAAACCCTAAAACATATAACAGATTTATTTTATAGCCCATTCTTAAAATAATCTATTACTAATTTGAAAGTCAAAATATAACAAATCTCCACCTTGACTTCAAATCTCCAAAAAAACGTTTTACCAAACGTCACAAGACCTCTCTCCCTCACCATCAAGAGTGGTCACACAAGGTCACCCGTCAAACGGCAGAATCGATAACACAGTTTCCTAACCCTACGTGAGCATACTCGATGTAAAAAACAAGGGATGAAACGCCACTGACTCCGTGTAAGTAACTCAAATGGCGAAAATACCAACCAAGTCCAAACAATGCTTGAACTTGGTCAAAGGAACTGGTTTAGTCAACATATCTGCCGAATTATCCGCCGTAGGCATTTTCTTCATTGTAATTGTACCCTTAGTAACCTCATCACGCACAAAGTGATAATGAATATCGATATGTTTTGTTCTCTCGTGATACATTGCGTTCTTGGTCAACTGGATTGTACTTTGGTTATCGCAAAAGATAACGGAGGCTCCCTCCTGCTTCACCCCAAATTTTGTAACCAAACGTTTCAACCAAAGAGCTTCTTTTGCTGCTTCCGTCGTGGCCCTGTACTCTGCTTTGGTGGTAGATAAAACAACCGTATCCTGTAAAGTTGCTCTCCAACTAACTGCGAAACCACCAAGCATAAAGACATAACCTGTTAAAGATCTCCTTTTATCGAGATCATCTACATAGTCAGAATCAACGAAACTAACAATTGAATAACTTCTATCACAACTTCTATCAAAGACCAAACGAACATCTGAGGTACCCCGGATATACCAAAAAAATCCACTTCACTACTTACCAGTGAGCTTTACCTGGATATGCCATATATCTGCTCACAACACTAACTGCTTGAGAAATGTCTGGACGAGTGCAAATCATAACGTAATAAGACTACCACCGCACTAGAATATGGAACTTGACACATCTCCTCTTCCTCTTCTTTGGTTTTAGGTGATAAAGAAGCAGAAAGTCTAAAATAGGACGCCAAGGGAGTACTTACCGATTTAGCATTCTTCATGACAAAACGTTCAAGCACTTTCTCAATATACCCCTTCTACGAAAGGTATAGCTTCCCAACCTGTCTATCTCTGCGAATTTCCATACCTAGAATCTTCTTGGCAGCTCCAAGATCCTTCATTTCAAATTCCCTGCTAAGTTACCTCTTCAACAATTGTATCTCTGACATGTCCTTCGCTACAATAAGCATGTCATCCCATACAATAGTAAATAAACAAAAGAACATCACGCAACTTCTTATAGTACACACAACTGTCATGCGCACTTCGGAGTAGCCATGACTTAACATAAAAACTATCAACTCTCTTGTACCATTGCCATGGAGATTGCTTGAGACCATACAAGGAGCGTTTCAACCTACAAACGTGATCTTCTTTATCCTCAAATCGAATCCCCCGGGTTGAGACATATAAATCGTCTCATCAAGCTCGCCATACAGAAAAGCGGTCTTAACATCAAGTTGCTCAAGTTCTAGATCATAAAGGGCCACTAACGCGAGTAACACGCGAATGGAACTATGTTTCACAACTGGAAAGAACACTTCATTGAAGTCTATCCCCTCATTCTGACTAAAAACCCTTCACTATCAAACGTGCTTTGAATCTTTCATTTTAACCCCTGGAATTCCTTTTTTTTTCTTTAAAAATCTACTTGCATCCAATAGCTCTTTTGCCCTTAGGCAATTTCACAAGATCCCAAGTTTGGTTCTTATAAAGAGACTCTATCTCTTCATTCATCGCAACAAGCTACTTCTCATATTTAGAACAAATAGTAGCTTCACGAAATATAGAAGGTTCTTCAATACAAAACTATTCAGCAACTATAAGAAAAACATATGCTACTAAATCAGCGAAACAATATGTCTGGGAGGCTTAATTTGCCTTTTAGCTTTCCCTGCACCAAAGTCTGAGGTTGTTTAACTTCTTCTACTTCATCTTAATCAAATCTGAGTCTTGTTGCTCATTGTCACTTTCTGACTAACTAAGAATATTTTCAGAGGTTCTCCGTGGATACTCTGCACTAAACTCCACCTCTTTCGTTGCATTCTCTTTCTGAATATCTATAGACTCAACAACTTTTCTCTAAGCAAGCATAGAATTTTCATCAAAATAACATCCTATTGATTATGAACTTTGGCGATTAAGGGTCAGAACATCACAATCTATATCCCTTAACACCATCTGCATAACCACGAAAATGCCTTCTTTGACTCTAGGTTCAAGCTTACTATCTGTTACATAATAATAAGCGGGACATCCAAATACTTTTAAAACAAAATAATCAAAAGGTTTACCAGACCATACCTCATTTGGAGTCTTACATTCAATTGCGGTTAAAGGAGAACGATTTACTAAATAACATGTTGTGTTCACAGCTTTAGCCTAGAAATCTTTTTCAAGCCAGCATTAGAAAGCATATATCTAGCTCTCTCTAAAAGTGCTCAGTTCATGCGCTCTGCCACCCCATTCTGTTGAGGTGTATACCTAACCGTTCGATGTTGAACAATCCCTAAATCTTCGCAGTACTTGTTAAAATCACCTCCGCAAAACTCAAGACCATTGTTTGTTCTGAGACGTTTTATCTTCTTGCCAATTTGATTTTCAATCAACATCTTTACTTCTTGAACGTATCAAAAACATCACTTTTACGCTTCAAGAAATAAACTCATACTTTTCTAGAAAAGTCATCAATAAATGTCAAAAGATAAATAGCAGTACCTTTAGATGTAGCTTGTGCAGGTCCCCACAAATCGGAGTGAATATAGTCAACTGTGTCCTTCGTCGAGTGCACCCTAGTACTGAAACTAACTCTGCGCTGCTTCCCAAAAAGACAATGCTCGCAAAAGTCAAGTGGGACTGTATGCTCCCTACAGAGTAAACCATGTTTACTTAATACAGTCATTCCTCTTTCGCTCATGTGACCCAACCGCATATGTCATAACCTTGATTTATCAGAATCTAAAGAGGATGATATATTCAAAAAACCCACAACGGTACTTCCCTACAGAACGTAAAGACCATTTTTCTTGTTACCTCTCATTGCAATCAGGAGCTTTTAGAAATTTTCAAAACTCCACCTCCACCGATGTACATACATCCACTAGAATCCAAACTACTCAATGAATAATATTCTTCTTCAAATCTGGGATGTGTCTAACATCAGTCGAAGTTCTTACTACCTTGTCATGACATTTAATCCGCACTGTACCAATACCTACAATCCTGCAAACTACATTATTGCCATCAAAACTAAACCACCAGTGACTTTCTCATATGTGTGGAACAATCTCTATTTGGCACATATTGTATGAACACACTGAATCCAAAATT
>JAGVVM010010355.1:0-21275 GCA_019149425.1 Psidium friedrichsthalianum | reverse complement strand
ACATTCCTAGACAGCCTTTTCCTCACATAACTTTCATTTCCTTTTTCATTTTTTTTTCAAAGAAACTATTTAGTCATTTCTATCTTATATTCTCATATAATGCCTTTAGCTGGCAAACCCCATTAATTTAATATAATTCCAAAGCAACAAACAAACAACGGGGGTAGCGAAGAGGTCAATGCCCTCATCTTTCAACGTCTCTCTCCTCATCTTGGACAAGCTCTATTTTAACCAAACAATCAAATCTTGTCTTAGCAAGACAGCCAAGTCTCTTACAGATGATATGACATATTTGGTTTATTGGTTTTTTTTCCCTTCATAGTATATGCTGATAAGGTCTTGATTAAGTTGGACTGCTTCCTCTACGAGGATTCTCTATCCACTTGCATGATATAGACGAGTTCAAAACTTGTTTCCCTCTTCAAAAAAATCTGTGTTTCACAAGTTGCAATTTTTTAAAAATCTTTTTAAGTCAAAAACCCAGTTGTTTAATCAAGCCTTCTACCTTGGAACCAAAAAAAAAAAAAATCAAGCCTTTTGCCCTCTCTCCTCACCGTGAATGTCATAATAAAAAAATGGTGATCAATTATTGAAACCCCAGCTCACATATGTCATGATGCCACTGAAAAAAAATGAGGTACATGTGCACCGCATGGTGACTAAAGTTTTGGCCTATGACCATATTTAATTAAGTGCATATCTCAATTACACCCAAGATTAGTGCCATTATTGGCTAAACTCTGACCCGGCTCCACTAATAATGCCGGTCTATTTGTCGTGTAATATGTGACAAATCTATAGACTAAGATACCGGTTCAAGAGGACTGAGATTTACTAAGATGATTGACTTAGATGAGCATCCTGTGATTTTTAATGTCCATGTGAATGGTTTATATCCACAAAGTGCTAAGATCCTCAACTGTGGCGTCCTCTGACTGATTCAGGAAATAAAGTTAAAATGCAGACATTGTCAGAACGATATGATTAAACAAGATAAAAGTAGTGAAGTTTTAGCATAAAGGAAACTTTCGTTTGATGAGATTTATCACATAAACGACTGAACGTCCTTGACTTCCGTGTCGATTCTTAAATGATGGCTTCTCTGATTTCCAAGAAATTTATTTCTGATTGGAGCAATTAACTTTTTTCCTTAGCGGTAAATAAAGACATGCATACATCATTTCCCAGAAAAGCTACATGGTTTTCGAAGGAAAAGCAAACTTTTGCCATGTACAGGCGTTTCCAAGGAAACAAACAAAATCTGAATATCTCCGACTTCAACCCGAAATCATCTTTTCCCATGCTACTTCCCAAATCTCTGTGATTTTACGCTCATTCCACAGTCAATCATCTTCGTCAGTAGTACATCGCCACTCCTTCATGATCACTTTTGCCCTCATAAAATAAGAAGCTGTTGTTATTGCTTGAGCAATTACTGGCGCTGCTGATGAGCTGCTTGATCTCTTCGAGGCCTGCATAATCTGAAGGATTTTCAGCGCCCCATGTCTGATCACAGCTTTGTTTCTCTTGACTCCACCCACCAACGCTTCCAAGCACAAGTCTTTGACCACCATCATCAACCCCAGAGCAGAAACTTCTTTGAAAACCCATGTGATGATCATCAGCGCCATTTCCACATGCGGAGAAGTCATAATACTCTCTCTCCTTCCCAAGGCTGCAGATTTGGTTGTTGTTGTTGGTGGTGCTGCTACTCCGTCGGAGGAGCTGCAACAGCTAGCTTCATACTTCACCATAGAGCCCAAGAAGCTCTCTTGTGGCTGAAGATTAGGGCTTGAAGAGTAATGAGAGATGGACTGTTCAAGGCCTGTGAGGGAGGCGAAGTAGTGGCTGTTGGAGAGGGAGGATTGTGATGGTGGTGACAACGATGATGATGGTGGTGGGGTTGAAGACGAAGAAGAGAGGAGAGGATGAGCATGAGAATTAACATGTGATGTGAAGGTAGTGATGATGGGGCTTTGTTGCGTTCTCTGCTGGTGATGGTGAGGAAGCAAGGGTAAGCCCATGAGCTTCTTCTTGAGCTTGGTGTTCCAATAGTTCTTGATGTCGTTGTCGGTTCTGCCTGGCAACTGAGCAGCTATTATCGACCACCTGCATTTAGATTTGGTACAATAAATTCAACAACATTGGAAAAAGAAGAAGTGGAGCTTAAGAACATGAACAACAAAATTTGAACATTTTTTCCTTCTCTTTGTGGAGAGTGTCAAACATGGTTAGCAAAGTAAGAAATTTTGGAGCCACTCATAAAAGTCCAAAGAAAAGCTACAAAAGGGATACATTTCTTGACCTTGATCCCAACATATGCGTGCTACTTCGCCCCCTCTTTTTTTCCCCCTTTTCCCTTGTTTTGCTAAGTTTGACTTTGCCTACCTAGGTTTTTGAATTCAGGTGGCAAACAAAGAAGATGTTACCTAGGAGCCATGAACAAGAAGATGCAAGTACCTGCTTCCAATTGTGGCAAAGAGGGTGCAGATAATTTTGTCTTCTTGAGCGGAGAACTCTCCATGCTTTATGTTTGGTCTCAGATAGTTCAGCCACCTCAAGCGGCAGCTTTTCCCACATCTTCTAAGGCCTGAGGTTATCAACGAACAAAGGCAAAATCATCAATTCAAGAGAATATTGCAAATCCTAGCTTATTAGGTGTATTATAACACAGAGTAGAAGGCATGATCTTAGACATCTGATCTCTAAAATATCACATGCTTCTTCCTTTTCTCTGTCTAAGGGAAAAGAAAAAAAAAGTACCAGCTTTTTGAGGGAGAGCAATCCAGTTGCCTCCAGTGCCATGTTTGTCTATGAACTCCTTGAGCTTAGCATCTTCCTCAGGTGACCAGGGCCCTCTCTTCACATTTGCCTTGTCACAGCATGGAGCTCTCCCCATGCTTCTCTCTCTCTCCCTCCCTCCCTCCCCCACAACTGGTTTTCTTCTAAGTTGGTCTCGATGTTACCTGCGGGGGAGGCTGCTTTGTATGCTTTGTGGAAGACTTTCGGGTTGCAGACGCACTTCATATATATCTACCAGAGAGAGAGGGAGAGAGAGAGAGAGAGCAGAAGTGCAGAAGTCAAAGAAAGAAAAAACAAATGGGTCTCCTAATTCAATCATACAGAGTGAAGTTTCTTGCTTGTTTTATTGATTAACCAGTAAGAGAACTTTCCGGCAAGTTAAACATAGATTAAAGAAAATCCGCAATAAGGACTGAGTTTGAATCTTATCCTCATTGTCCCACACAACAAAGAATCCGAAGATGCTCCAGTAAATAAGGGTACATATTTCAGTTTGAAAGCGATTGATATTGCGATTTCATAAGCGAGAGGTTTAATATTTTCCACGCCATAGGTCTGCTGGTAGGCCGATTAATTATGGTTGGAGTTTTTTGACAGATAGCTACTAGAGTCGGCCATGGCTAATTTTGAATATTGCGTGAATATTTGCTGTCCATTATTGCATATACGGACATATATTCTAAGATTAGGAGACATATGTACGTTGTATTGAAGGAAGTTCGTCCTCGGGTTCGTATTAAGAGAGGGTATTCATTTCTTGGTTTATGTGACGAAACCACCGCTTGTCTGTATCCTAGAACTGGCAAATTAAAGGGTTATATATATAAAAGAAAAAAGAAAAAGACAGATGTTTCATCCATGGACACAAGGGGCATTTTGCAAGAAAAGGAGAATGAATCTTGTTGATTTCATTCTCAGGAAAACATGTATTTCTCTTGAAAAAGATGATCTTGAGTCCATCGCTTGAGTCCATCTCTCTCTTGAAGATGACCCCTCAAATTAAGAAGCACCGATATCGACACACGATACGATATGGCACGATACATCATATCGACATGTCATTTCTAATAGAAAATATATAGAATTTGGATATGTTGGGACACATTATACATATTTTATTAGCAGTGAGTTTTTTCTTCTTCTATTAGAAATTCATGATTATGTTTTTCTTTTTTTTTTGCTGTCTATGTATATTGATTTTGACGTGACTAGGTATATGACTAAGAATATCTAGTTTTGATAAATTTACATTTTAATCCCTAATTTATTGAAAAAAACTTAAAAATAACCCCTTGCATGTCGAAATGAGGTGTCGAAATGTTGCACTCATATGCCGTAGGCATGTCCGGAGCGTTGATCGCGTGTCGGTTGCATATCGAAAAGTATCGGACAGGACACGGAAGCTTTCAGGGAGTGTCGATGCTTCATAAACCTTCGATAAGATTGTATGTACCTTCAACAACAAATTCCGATAATTCGTCCCATGTGGCTTTGTCTATAGTATTTTAATGTCTATGTGGCTTTCTTATAAAAAGAGGGGAAAAATTACCAAAAAAGTTATAAATCTATTACACTTTAATATTTTAACAGTTCTAATTGAGTCCTAAACATTTACACATTTTGCTAATTGAGTTTATTTAACTAATTTTGATCAGAAATTATTGATATGGATGTCGGCCGTCTTACATAGCATAGGCAACACTAACGTAAACATTTTCTAATAATGTTTTATTAACTTTTTGAAATTTCTATGGCTATTTTTTTTCTTTTCTTTTCTTTTTTGGGTTTTTGGAGTGAGGCTCAACAATGGTCAACCTTTGCTAGCCATTGTGGGCACCCAAGTCCTTGCCTAGTGGTTAGGCGAGGGCTACGATCCCCTCACCTAAAGTTGGCGACAGTCGTCGGCCCTCACACCAAAAAACAAGAAAAAGTAAAGAGAAGGAAATAAAACACACACATATATAAATTCAAAAAATTATTAAAATGGTTAATACCACGAAAAATCTCAAATTGGTACACTTACAATAAATTTACTTCAAACTATTTTTGTTGCCATAAAAAATCTAAACTAGTACATCCGTGACAAATTTACACCAAACTTATTTTTTTTTTTACCATAAAAACCCTAAACTAATACACCTATGATAAATTTATCCTCTATTAGTTTTCATTAATTTTACCATTAAATTATTGAGTTTGATGACACGTAGTACTTGACAAGTGTACAGATTTTGGGTTTTTACCTCTGTTTGTTAGAGATGTATCGGTTGAGGGTTTTTTTTTTTTTGTGATATTAACCTAATTTATAGAAATAAAGGAAAGATAAATTTTTCATAAATGTTTCAATTTTAGATTTTGGCGACTGAAAGTTTAGTTTAAGATAAATTTATCACAGGAGTATCAATTTGATATTTTTAGTCATCAAAATAGTTTAAGGTAAATTTTTCATAGGTGTATCATTTTGAGATTTGTTTTGTGGTAAAAAAAATTTACGGAAAAATTATCACAGCCATACTGATTTATTATTTTTTGTGGTAAAAAAATAATTTGGGATAAAATTTATCAAATGTGTACCAGTTTGAGATTTTTATGATGTTAGCTTTTATTTAAAATATTCACGTCAACGTCGATTATGCCACATAGGACGATCGACATTCACGTCAGAAATTTTCGACCCAAATTGGCCAAATGGATTCAATTGAAAAATGTAAAATATTTAGGACTAATTAGCATAATTAAAAGGTTTACGACTGAATTTGTAAAAGTACAATATGTTTAGGATTTTTTTGGCATTTTCCCTAAAAAAAAGGAATTCTAACGTGGATGATGACCCGGCTCTTTTTGACAATACAACATCATTTCATGTTTAAAAACACTCTCTCTCTCTCTCTCTCTCTCTCTATATATATATATATATATATATATATAATATATATATATATATATATTCTGGCGGCATTACCGAGCTCCTTCTATGAAGAGCACGAAAGTCAAAACAATTAGAAGACAAAACCATTACAACATGGATCGAATTTTAAGAGCACGCTCGAGTTCGCAAATATTAGATCGGTAGAAGATCTGATATGAGAAGTTTTCGGGAGTTTTTGGCCAGGAAAAAGCAGATGCCCCACATTAAGAAATTTGCCTTTAGAGAGATAAAACGTGAGAGAGGCTGAGGATGGCATTCGGTGGGGGGGTTATACTTCAGTGGATTGCGATTTTAAAGGTGAAATAGCAGAAAGGGGGAAAACCTGAGGCACGGAGGTTGTTTTCTAGTTTTTTTTAGCTCCATTTTTTTAATAATAAAAGTTTTCGAATTAAAATTGGCATTTCATATTTTGCATTTGGGAGGTCCAGCTCCGTCGCCTCACACCTCTCCACCTTGGGTGTCCGGAAGGGCGACGTCGTCGTCCTCCTCTTCCCCAACTCTGTCTCATTTCCGTCGTCTGCCTCACCGGCATGTCCCTCAGTGTTGTCATGTTTTCTTTTTATTATAAAAATAGCATTGAATTGATCATTTCAACAATTTTGGCGCCGAAATGAGCTTCGTACATAAGTTTAGCTCTTCTAATGTAATTTTCCCAATCTTTTCTCTAGTGAAGATGACAAAATCGAGGACCACCAACATTTCACTATTGTGATGTGACTGCCTATATGCTTTATTAAATAACGTAACATGAGTAAAGAAAATATATTTTATGATGTGACCTAATTAAGATTTAAAGAGATCGTAAAATAATTCACTTGAGGCATCAACAAATGCATCCTATATTAACAACCAACAGTTGGCGGCGAAATTTTCACAAGAGAAGGAAGTGAATTTTCAGGGTTTTAAAACAAATCAAAGGATTCTAGTGGAAACTACATTTGCGAATTTCTTTCCACTTACATTGTTTAGTGCATTTTGTTTTTGGCAAGGTATCCGACAATCTTTTTATGTCGTGAATGATAAAAATGTCAATTAGCTCTTGCCGGAACAAAGCGATAGAGATCAAATGATTTAACTTGAATGATATTGCCTCTAAATCTCTACAAATAGGGAGGAGCAGACCATTTTGCTCAAGGAAATTTAACACTTCAAATGAATAGTCTTAGGATATGCTTTGCTTTTTACACAGCAAGCCGATGGTACAAAGACGAATATTCCGGTAACGAGAAAATTTCAAATAAAAGCCCAAAGTGCTTCATTTTTCTTTTAAAATAAGAGTTCAAAGTGGTTATTTAAATAAATATCCACTTTGAACTCTTATTTTAAAAGAAAAATGAAGCACTTTGGGCTTTTATTTGAAATTTTCTCGTTACCGGAATATTCGTCTTTGTACCATCGGCTTGCTGTGTAAAAAGCAAAGCATATCCTAAGACTATTCCATTTGAAGTGTTAAATTTCCTTGAGCAAAATGGTCCTGCTCCTCCCTATTTGTAGAGATTTAGAGGCAATATCATTCAGTTAAATCATTTGATCTCTATCGCTTTGTTCCGGCAAGAGCTAATTGACATTTTTATCATTCACGACATAAAAAGATTGTCGGATACCTTGCCAAAAACAAAATGCACTAAACAATGTAAGTGGAAAGAAATTCGCAAATGTAGTTTTCCACTAGAATCCTTTGATTTTTGTTGTTTTAAAACCCTGAAAATTCACTTCCTTCTCTTGTGAAAATTTCGCCGCCAACTGTTGGTTGTTAATATAGGATGCATTTGTTGATGCCTCAAGTGAATTATTTTACCGATCTCTTTAAATCTTAATTAGGTCACATCATAAAATATATTTTCTTTACTCATGTTACGTTATTTAATAAAGCATATAGGCAGTCACATCACAATAGTGAAATGTTGGTGGTCCTCGATTTTGTCATCTTCACTAGAGAAAAGATTGGGAAAATTACATTAGAAGAGCTAAACTTATGTACGAAGCTCATTTCGGCGCCAAAATTGTTGAAATGATCAATTCAATGCTATTTTTATAATAAAAAGAAAACATGACAACACTGAGGGACATGCCGGTGAGGCAGACGACGGAAATGAGACAGAGTTGGGGAAGAGGAGGACGACGACGTCGCCCTTCCGGACACCCAAGGTGGAGAGGTGTGAGGCGACGGAGCTGGACCTCCCAAATGCAAAATATGAAATGCCAATTTTAATTCGAAAACTTTTATTATTAAAAAATGGAGCTAAAAACTAGAAAACAACCTCCGTGCCTCAGGTTTTCCCCCTTTCTGCTATTTCACCTTTAAAATCGCAATCCACTGAAGTATAACCCCCCACCGAATGCCATCCTCAGCCTCTCTCACGTTTTTATCTCTCTAAAGGCAAATTTCTTAATGTGGGGCATCTGCTTTTTCCTGGCCAAAAACTCCCGAAAACTTCTCATATCAGATCTTCTACCGATCTAATATTTTGCGAACTCGAGCGTGCTCTTAAAATTCGATCCATGTTGTAATGGTTTTGTCTTCTAATTGTTTTGACTTTCGTGCTCTTCATAGAAGGAGCTCGGTAATGCCGCCAGAATATATATATATATATATATATATATATATATATATATATATATATATAGAGAGAGAGAGAGAGAGAGAGAGAGTGTTTTTTAAACATGAAATGATGTTGTATTGTCAAAAAGAGCCGGGTCTCATCCACGTTAGAATTCCTTTTTTTTAGGGAAAATGCCAAAAAAATCCTAAACATATTGTACTTTTACAAATTCAGTCGTAAACCTTTTAATTATGCTAATTGAGTCCTAAATATTTTTACATTTTTCAATTGAATCCATTTGGCCAATTTGGGTCGAAAATTTCTGACGTGAATGTCGATCGTCCTATGTGGCATAATCGACGTTGACGTGAATATTTTAAATAAAAGCTAACATCATAAAAATCTCAAACTGGTACACATTTGATAAATTTATCCCAAATTATTTTTTTTACCACAAAAAATAATAAATCAGTATGGCTGTGATAATTTTTCCGTAAATTTTTTTTACCACAAACAAATCTCAAAATGATACACCTATGAAAATTTACCTTAAACTATTTTTGATGACTAAAATATCAAATTGATACTCCTGTGATAAATTTATCTTAAACTAAACTTTCAGTCGCCAAAATCTAAAATTGAAACATTTATGAAAAATTTATCTTTCCTTTATTTCTATTAAATTAGGTTAATATCACAAAAAAAAAAAACCCTCAACCGATACATCTCTAACAAACAGAAGGTAAAAACCCAAATCTGTACACTTGTCAAGTACTACGTGTCATCAACTCAATAATTTAATGGTAAAATTAATGAAAACTAATAGAGGATAAATTTATCATAGGTGTATTAGTTTAGGGTTTTTTATGGTAAAAAAAAAAATAAGTTTGGTGTAAATTTGTCACGGATGTACTAGTTTAGATTTTTTATGGCAACAAAAATAGTTTGAAGTAAATTTATTGTAAGTGTACCAATTTGAGATTTTTCGTGGTATTAACCATTTTAATAATTTTTTGAATTTATATATGTGTGTGTTTTATTTCCTTCTCTTTACTTTTTCTTGTTTTTTGGTGTGAGGGCCGACGACTGTCGCCAACTTTAGGTGAGGGATCGTAGCCCTCGCCTAACCACTAGGCAAGGACTTGGGTGCCCACAATGGCTAGCAAAGGTTGACCATTGTTGAGCCTCACTCCAAAAACCCAAAAAAGAAAAGAAAAGAAAAAAAATAGCCATAGAAATTTCAAAAAGTTAATAAAACATTATTAGAAAATGTTTACGTTAGTGTTGCCTATGCTATGTAAGACGGCCGACATCCATATCAATAATTTCTGATCAAAATTAGTTAAATAAACTCAATTAGCAAAATGTGTAAATGTTTAGGACTCAATTAGAACTGTTAAAATATTAAAGTGTAATAGATTTATAACTTTTTTGGTAATTTTTCCCCTCTTTTTATAAGAAAGCCACATAGACATTAAATACTATAGACAAAGCCACATGGGACGAATTATCGGAATTTGTTGTTGAAGGTACATACAATCTTATCGAAGGTTTATGAAGCATCGACACTCCCTGAAAGCTTCCGTGTCCTGTCCGATACTTTTCGATATGCAACCGACACGCGATCAACGCTCCGGACATGCCTACGGCATATGAGTGCAACATTTCGACACCTCATTTCGACATGCAAGGGGTTATTTTTAAGTTTTTTTCAATAAATTAGGGATTAAAATGTAAATTTATCAAAACTAGATATTCTTAGTCATATACCTAGTCACGTCAAAATCAATATACATAGACAGCAAAAAAAAAAGAAAAACATAATCATGAATTTCTAATAGAAGAAGAAAAAACTCACTGCTAATAAAATATGTATAATGTGTCCCAACATATCCAAATTCTATATATTTTCTATTAGAAATGACATGTCGATATGATGTATCGTGCCATATCGTATCGTGTGTCGATATCGGTGCTTCTTAATTTGAGGGGTCATCTTCAAGAGAGAGATGGACTCAAGCGATGGACTCAAGATCATCTTTTTCAAGAGAAATACATGTTTTCCTGAGAATGAAATCAACAAGATTCATTCTCCTTTTCTTGCAAAATGCCCCTTGTGTCCATGGATGAAACATCTGTCTTTTTCTTTTTTTCTTTTATATATATAACCCTTTAATTTGCCAGTTCTAGGATACAGACAAGCGGTGGTTTCGTCACATAAACCAAGAAATGAATACCCTCTCTTAATACGAACCCGAGGACGAACTTCCTTCAATACAACGTACATATGTCTCCTAATCTTAGAATATATGTCCGTATATGCAATAATGGACAGCAAATATTCACGCAATATTCAAAATTAGCCATGGCCGACTCTAGTAGCTATCTGTCAAAAAACTCCAACCATAATTAATCGGCCTACCAGCAGACCTATGGCGTGGAAAATATTAAACCTCTCGCTTATGAAATCGCAATATCAATCGCTTTCAAACTGAAATATGTACCCTTATTTACTGGAGCATCTTCGGATTCTTTGTTGTGTGGGACAATGAGGATAAGATTCAAACTCAGTCCTTATTGCGGATTTTCTTTAATCTATGTTTAACTTGCCGGAAAGTTCTCTTACTGGTTAATCAATAAAACAAGCAAGAAACTTCACTCTGTATGATTGAATTAGGAGACCCATTTGTTTTTTCTTTCTTTGACTTCTGCACTTCTGCTCTCTCTCTCTCTCTCCTCTCTCTCTGGTAGATATATATGAAGTGCGTCTGCAACCCGAAAGTCTTCCACAAAGCATACAAAGCAGCCTCCCCGCAGGTAACATCGAGACCAACTTAGAAGAAAACCAGTTGTGGGGGAGGGAGGGAGGGAGAGAGAGAGAAGCATGGGGAGAGCTCCATGCTGTGACAAGGCAAATGTGAAGAGAGGGCCCTGGTCACCTGAGGAAGATGCTAAGCTCAAGGAGTTCATAGACAAACATGGCACTGGAGGCAACTGGATTGCTCTCCCTCAAAAAGCTGGTACTTTTTTTTTTCTTTTCCCTTAGACAGAGAAAAGGAAGAAGCATGTGATATTTTAGAGATCAGATGTCTAAGATCATGCCTTCTACTCTGTGTTATAATACACCTAATAAGCTAGGATTTGCAATATTCTCTTGAATTGATGATTTTGCCTTTGTTCGTTGATAACCTCAGGCCTTAGAAGATGTGGGAAAAGCTGCCGCTTGAGGTGGCTGAACTATCTGAGACCAAACATAAAGCATGGAGAGTTCTCCGCTCAAGAAGACAAAATTATCTGCACCCTCTTTGCCACAATTGGAAGCAGGTACTTGCATCTTCTTGTTCATGGCTCCTAGGTAACATCTTCTTTGTTTGCCACCTGAATTCAAAAACCTAGGTAGGCAAAGTCAAACTTAGCAAAACAAGGGAAAAGGGGGAAAAAAAGAGGGGGCGAAGTAGCACGCATATGTTGGGATCAAGGTCAAGAAATGTATCCCTTTTGTAGCTTTTCTTTGGACTTTTATGAGTGGCTCCAAAATTTCTTACTTTGCTAACCATGTTTGACACTCTCCACAAAGAGAAGGAAAAAATGTTCAAATTTTGTTGTTCATGTTCTTAAGCTCCACTTCTTCTTTTTCCAATGTTGTTGAATTTATTGTACCAAATCTAAATGCAGGTGGTCGATAATAGCTGCTCAGTTGCCAGGCAGAACCGACAACGACATCAAGAACTATTGGAACACCAAGCTCAAGAAGAAGCTCATGGGCTTACCCTTGCTTCCTCACCATCACCAGCAGAGAACGCAACAAAGCCCCATCATCACTACCTTCACATCACATGTTAATTCTCATGCTCATCCTCTCCTCTCTTCTTCGTCTTCAACCCCACCACCATCATCATCGTTGTCACCACCATCACAATCCTCCCTCTCCAACAGCCACTACTTCGCCTCCCTCACAGGCCTTGAACAGTCCATCTCTCATTACTCTTCAAGCCCTAATCTTCAGCCACAAGAGAGCTTCTTGGGCTCTATGGTGAAGTATGAAGCTAGCTGTTGCAGCTCCTCCGACGGGAGTAGCAGCACCACCAACAACAACAACCAAATCTGCAGCCTTGGGAAGGAGAGAGAGTATTATGACTTCTCCGCATGTGGAAATGGCGCTGATGATCATCACATGGGTTTTCAAAGAAGTTTCTGCTCTGGGGTTGATGATGGTGGTCAAAGACTTGTGCTTGGAAGCGTTGGTGGGTGGAGTCAAGAGAAACAAAGCTGTGATCAGACATGGGGCGCTGAAAATCCTTCAGATTATGCAGGCCTCGAAGAGATCAAGCAGCTCATCAGCAGCGCCAGTAATTGCTCAAGCAATAACAACAGCTTCTTATTTTATGAGGCAAAAGTGATCATGAAGGAGTGGCGATGTACTACTGACGAAGATGATTGACTGTGGAATGAGCGTAAAATCACAGAGATTTGGGAAGTAGCATGGGAAAAGATGATTTCGGGTTGAAGTCGGAGATATTCAGATTTTGTTTGTTTCCTTGGAAACGCCTGTACATGGCAAAAGTTTGCTTTTCCTTCGAAAACCATGTAGCTTTTCTGGGAAATGATGTATGCATGTCTTTATTTACCGCTAAGGAAAAAAGTTAATCGCTCCAATCAGAAATAAATTTCTTGGAAATCAGAGAAGCCATCATTTAAGAATCGACACGGAAGTCAAGGACGTTCAGTCGTTTATGTGATAAATCTCATCAAACGAAAGTTTCCTTTATGCTAAAACTTCACTACTTTTGTCTTGTTTAATCATATCGTTCTGACAATGTCTGCATTTTAACTTTATTTCCTGAATCAGTCAGAGGACGCCACAGTTGAGGATCTTAGCACTTTGTGGATATAAACCATTCACATGGACATTAAAAATCACAGGATGCTCATCTAAGTCAATCATCTTAGTAAATCTCAGTCCTCTTGAACCGGTATCTTTAGTCTATAGATTTGTCACATATTACACGACAAATAGACCGGCATTATTAGTGGAGCCGGGTCAGAGTTTAGCCAATAATGGCACTAATCTTGGGTGTAATTGAGATATGCACTTAATTAAATATGGTCATAGGCCAAAACTTTAGTCACCATGCGGTGCACATGTACCTCATTTTTTTTCAGTGGCATCATGACATATGTGAGCTGGGTTTCAATAATTGATCACCATTTTTTTATTATGACATTCACGGTGAGGAGAGAGGGCAAAAGGCTTGATTTTTTTTTTTTTTGGTTCCAAGGTAGAAGGCTTGATTAAACAACTGGGTTTTTGACTTAAAAAGATTTTTAAAAAATTGCAACTTGTGAAACACAGATTTTTTTGAAGAGGGAAACAAGTTTTGAACTCGTCTATATCATGCAAGTGGATAGAGAATCCTCGTAGAGGAAGCAGTCCAACTTAATCAAGACCTTATCAGCATATACTATGAAGGAAAAAAAACCAATAAACCAAATATGTCATATCATCTGTAAGAGACTTGGCTGTCTTGCTAAGACAAGATTTGATTTGTTTGGTTAAAATAGAGCTTGTCCAAGATGAGGAGAGAGACGTTGAAAGATGAGGGCATTGACCTCTTCGCTACCCCCGTTGTTTGTTTGTTGCTTTGGAATTATATTAAATTAATGGGGTTTGCCAGCTAAAGGCATTATATGAGAATATAAGATAGAAATGACTAAATAGTTTCTTTGAAAAAAAAATGAAAAAGGAAATGAAAGTTATGTGAGGAAAAGGCTGTCTAGGAATGTCGTTTCTAGAGGAGTGTAGAAAAGGTCAAAAGGTGGGATACCTACCGACCCCCATAAACATAAACAACTTTTATCTTTTCGAGGGGATGAATATTTTGAGTCTCTTAGGGGTTAGCAACTACACCGCAGCGGCCCGAATCATGTTGAAAATTATATTTAATTTTGAGAAATAAAATGACTATACTTTGTTGAAAAAATTTTGATTTATACTTTGAGTATTTACTATAAATATATCTTTACGTTTTTTGTACTTAATGCATTTAATTCTTTTATTCTGATAGAAGCATGATTCGTGACAGAGGCAGACTCATACGAGGTCCTATAAGAGATATATTTCGATCTTCAGATTTAATCATCGCATTTATTCAACCTTATTCTTGTTTATTAGCAGGATAAATGTCTTATATTGAAGGTCAATTATCTGGTTAGGATTGCGTTTCTAAGTTAAAATGATTGACTATCAATCACAAAAATATTCTCATTATTTTCCATATGAGGAATTTTGATGATTGACAATCACCCCATAGATAATTTCTTTTGTTAGAAGCTTAATTTATGGCGTTACAGATTTGATCGTATGGATAAGCAAATCCTCTCAAATCTCTCGTCCTCTCATATTAACGGCTCATGATCTTTATTCGACAATCAACTAACGGCTAGTTTTGGAGATTGATTCTCGAAATGATTCTGTCCAGCAGGAAGCTTAAAAGAAAAGGAGTATATAAAGAGCATTGGGTTCGAGAGAAGAGAGAGATCAAGAGATCAATATCCATATCTCGAGAAAGCTCCATCTGTTTTAATTATCTACTTCTGCTTAAAGTGAGATCTTGTGAAAGATGTAATACATCGTAAAGTGTGTAGAGTGGGATAGCCTTGATAGAGGCAGACTCACTTCTATTGGAAGTGTTTGTGGTCAAGCGATCATATCTTTCTATAATCTCTCATTTGATTACTTAGTGGAATCCAGTCAATAAGCTGTCGGTGTGGGAGAGTAGACGTGGGCTTACCAAAAGCCGAACCACTATAATCTCTTGTACATTGTCTTTTACTCTCTACTCGCCTCTATTTACTATCTGGTAGAGAAGCACTCATGATTATGTTACTCCATCCGCTCTTATTAAACTTTAAGTTTTTAATTTCACATTATTTTATCAAGTTTGATTATATTCACCTATTCACCCCCTCTAAGTGATAGTTTCTAAGCAAACAACAATTGGTATCAGAGCCAAAGGCTTGTTATTTGAAGTGTATACTTCTCAGCAAATGATTCTTTATGGCTAGCATTCTTGGAGTGGGAATTGTGGAAGATCAAAGCAACACCAAACCTCCATACTTTGAAGGAAAAAACTACAACATATGGAAAAACAAAATAAGAGCTTTCATCAAGTCAACTACTCCACTGATGTGGGATGCCATGCAAAATGGAGCAAATCCTACCACTCCTTATCAAAGAAAGAATCTCCAGAATAGCAAAACTCAGCGCTACTGAAATTTGAAAAAGAGAACCTTTAGATTCAAAGCACGCTACTCATTTTATCGTGCCTTATCTTCAGCTCAATATAATTGTGTTTGTTCTTGTGAAACAACAAAGGAGATATGGGACAGCCTTCAAGTTACTCATGAAGGAACTCAAAGAGAAAGAAATAAAGACAAATATCCTTCTTAAAAATATGAGTCTTTCAAGATGAAACTTGATGAGTCTATTTCTAATATGATCAATAGGTTCATAGATGTCGTCAATGGCTTAACCTGCTATGGTAAGCAAATTTCTCAAATTGAAAGAATCAACAAAATTTTGAGGGGACTCACAAATGAGTGAAACAACGTCAAAATCACTACTTAAAAAACCTCGAGAATATCACCTCTATTTGTTGATGAACTAGTTGAAACTCTAACATCTTATGAGTCTAAATGACTGAATGATGAGGATGGCTCCAAAGGCGAAAAGGAAATTTCTTTGAAGTCAAAAAACACGTGATTCAACTAATGCAGATTTAGAAGAAGATGAAGATGATGAAGAACTAGCCGTGATGGTAAGGAAATTCAGAAGGATGGCTAGAAAAGGAAGCAACTTCAAAGGAAGAAGACATTCAACCAACTTGAGAAATCTTCTACCAACAAAGAAGACAATAAGGAAATAATTTGTTTTTAGCGCAAGAAATGCAAACATATCAAATAAAATTGTCCACTCCTAAGGAAAAACAAAGGGAGATTTGAAAAGAAAAAGAAAGACTTGAAAGTTGAGACATGGAGTGATATAGAGTGCGAAGACAGTGATGAGGAAGATTGTGCCAACATTTACTTAATGGCCAAATCAAATTCCAAAGATGAAATAGAGATGAGTTTGCTTGAATCCCTGATGGAATTTCTAATTATATCAATGAGTTATGTTTGGAAGATAAATTTTCCCTTAAGAAAATCTCTAAGTTGAAAAATGAGAATTCAAGATTAGGGCAACAGGAGCTTTCTAAGAATGAAAATATTGAGTTTCTTCAAAAAGAATTTTTTGATTTGAAAGAAAATCATGATTTGCTCAAGAAGGAAGTTTTGAAAGTTCAAGAAAATCATCATCTTCTCAAAAAGGATGTTCTAGAGATTCAAGAAAATCATGATTCTCTTTTAAAGGAAAATGAATCTTACAAATCTCAAATTTCAGCTAGTTGCAAAAACTTTTCTCTTGGTTCAAAAACATTGGATTATATTCTCTCTATTCAAATCCCATACTATAACAAGTGTGGTCTTGGTTTTGAAGAGGAAACTTCTTTAAACAAAGGATTTTCCAATAGCTAGAGAGAAATTGAAACAAGGACCTTCAAAAGTTTCTTACAAAAATAGTTTTCAAAAATAATTTGTAAAACCTATTAGCTATGAATTCTTCATGTGGTCAAACTATGGTGACGCAAATCATCTAAAAAATGATTGTCCCAAGGTTAGACCAACCAGAGGAATTATCTTGAGAATGGCAGAGTTAACTAACATGAAAGGACCCATAAAAATCTAGGTACCAAAGAAAGCGTGAATCTATCCTCTCTTTATAAGTACCAAAGAAAAAGAAGAATAAGTGGTACCTAGACAATGGCTACTCAAGACATATGACAAGAGATCCAAGCAAGTTCTCAAAACTTATCAAAGTTAATGACAAAATTGTGTCTTTTGGAGGCAATAACAAACGCAGAATCATTGACAGAGGCACAGTCAAGATTAGGAGACTTGATATCAATGATGTATCATTCGATAAAGGGCTCAATTACAATTTATTAAGTGTTAGTCAACTATGTGACATTAGTCATGAGATTTATTTCCAAGAGAATAAATGCATAGGTGCAAGTAGTGGCAGAACTCAAATTTTCACCAGAAGAAGACATGGAAACATCTACTTATTACATGAAGATGCTGAAGAGTTCAGGCGCCTTGTCTCTATTAAAGAAGAAATAGATCTCTGGCACAGAAAGATGGGACACATCAGTGTCAAATAATTGCAAAGCTATCTTCCAAGAAGCTTGTGTGAGGCCTACCCAAAGTGAAATAGGAGAAGTCAAAACTATGTACATCATGTACACTGGGCAAGCAAGTAAGAAGCTCTTCTAAGCCAATCAATTTCATTTCTACTAACTGAGCTTTGTAGGTTCTATACATAAATTTATTTGGACCTACTCGTAGTCAAAGTCTTGGTGATGAGGTTATATTCCTTGGCTACTCGACCTCAAGAATTCTCAGCCTATGACAGAATCAACGAACATGAAATTTATAACATTGAAGAAGAAGCAAAACAAGGATACACCCCTACAAATCATGAGATTCGAGACCTTGAAAGTCTAGTCAGTATAACTCTACTCAAGTCAAGTGGCTCTATTAACACCAGAAGTAGAGTACGTTGTGATCGAAAGTTGTTGTGTATAAATTATCTGGATGAAGTAGCAATTCAATGACTTTAGCATTGAAGAATCAAGTGTGATAATACTAGCACTATCAACCAAATGAAGAATCCTATTCTTCACTAAAGAGCTAAGCAAGATTAAGCACCATTTTATGCGAGATCAAGTACAAAATAATGATGTTCATGTTCAGTTAATTGATTCCAAAAATCAATTAGCTGATCTTTAAAAAAACCTCTTGAGAAAGGTCCATTTGAATTCATTCAAAATGAACCTCGTATTTCTAATCCCTTTTTGAGAAATTGGATAGATGTAGATAAGTGGTTCTACCATGCGAAAATGGTTCCATTAAAGGCAAGTGACTCTATTAACATACGTATCAAGTAAGTATCTCTTGCTCAAGAAATTATGCTTGGAAGGAAATCAGGTACTTATCCAAATGTTTTTTGAATATCTTTGATTATCTAATTGATTTATTGATTGATTATCTGATTAATTTAATATTTGATTTTGTTCTTAAAGATTTTATCATCCATTTTATTTCAAATACCTAAAATCTCTAACTTGTCTTCAAAATTAAATCTTTTATTTAAAAAATTATTTTATTTCTCTCTTGTTCAAAGATTCAATATTTTTCCTTTGAATCATTTCAAACCTTCCAATGGAATCCAAACTTGAAGGAGATCTCTAAGAATTGAAGGTTAATCTGCAATAATGGAGAAGAAAGCAGTGGTGAAAGAAGGAGCAAACAATCTGTCAAGCAGAGATAAGCTAATATCAACTTGCAAGGAGAGAGGATCAAACTTCTTGAGGAGGAAAAAAGAGCAAAAACAAAGGCTATGGCAGAAGCTAATGCCAAAGCTGAAGCAGAGAGTTGAGGTAGAATCATTGTTTAAAGTAGAAGCTAAGCAGAAAGCTATAAATGAAGAAAGGTTTAGGAAGGAAGAACATAATAGAGATAGAAAGGAAGAACATAATAGAGATAGAGAGGTTGGGATTGAAGAGGAATACATTATGGGAATAGAACTTCCATTGATCTTCACCGACTTTCTAGCAAGAGTTGAAGTTCAAGGGGAGTCATCAAGTGCACAGGCTGGTATGTCTAGGATGATGAAGAGGTGCATAGGCTGGTATGTCTAGGATGATGAAGTTGTTGAGAAAGATTAAAGAGGGACAAAAAGATATCAAAACTCATATTCAACTCGTTCATGATGAGTTCTCTACTGAAGTTAAGGCATTGCAAATGCGTCTTCATCAATAGGAAGCAATTTTGAAAGAATCTATGAAGAAGGCTCTAGTTTCCTCTGATATGGGGGTTATTCAGTAGTCAACTACTAACTCTAGCAAAGGAAATGCAAAAGCTCACAGAAGTTTTTGACAAAAGGTTGGGAAACCTGTCCTCATATGCTCTGGTTAAGATTTCTTGCGACATCACAAACCAACCATCCACCTCAGCACTCCCATCCTAAGTCCTAAAAAAGAACTTCATTTCTATTCTATTGTTTTTAAAGACTTTTTGGTGTGTTTTGCTGGCTTGATGATGTGTTTTTTTTATTCTACTTGAGACTTTAAGTACTCTATGTTGATATGCTTTTCCCTTGATTAAATAATACTTGATGAGGTTCTTAAATTTATCTATCCTTAGTATTATTTATGCCTATTTATGATGTTGACAAAAAGGGAGAGAAAGTAAGAAGTTCAAGCAGAGGCATCGTAATAAGCAATTTTTTCAATATCTATGCTTATGCCTTTGATACTTGTGTTCTTATTACAGGGGGAGAATGCAAAGAATTTCAAGAAAAGGAATTGCAGTTAGAAGTTCAATTATTTTATGCTTATGTTATATAGTACTTGTGTTTTTTGTGCAGGACTATTAAAAACTTTTCTTTACACAAGTATCTTTTCATCAAAATCTTTTCAAAATTATATATTGCTTGAAAGGTTTTGTCTCCATCAAAATAGGGAGAGATTGTTGGGAAATTATATTTGATTTTGAAGAAAAAAATGACTATACTTTTTTTAAAAACTTTGATTTATACTTTGAGTATTTACTACAAATATATCTCTACGCCTTTTGTACTTAATGTGTTTAAAGTTTTTATTCTGATAGAAGCAGGATTTGTGGCAAAGGCATACTCATACGAGATCCTTTAAGAGATATATTTCGATCTTTAGATTTAATCCTCGTTGTTTATTACTCTCCATATGAGGAATCTTCAAATATGTTGCTCAATCATGACTTTTGCTGTTCCCCTCTAAAGCTATCATGTATCTTCTCACCCAGATTACATAACTAGCTGGAGCTCAAAAGGCATCGTAAAAGTGTGATTCTCCTCCCTACTTTTCTGCTATGGCACTTAAAGGATGAACGAGTCAAACCATCGAGTTTCACGATCCTTTCAATGATTAGTTTCACCACTTTTTAACGACAACTTGTTATAGAAGCGGGAAATCACAATATATATATACACACACACACACACTTCAAATATATATATATACACACACACACTTCAAATATGTTGCTCAATCATGACTTTTGCTGTTCCCCCCTATAATAATAAGGTGTAGCACCTGTAAGTGCCTAATAAGAATCGTATATTGAAACTTGTCAGTTAAAAGTTGAGAAAATTATTTTAAAAAAATTATAAATTTATTATAATTATATCAATCTAATTTTATACTTTTTTTTGTCAATTAAATCCTAAATTTGTTGCATTTATACCGGCTCAGTTCAACCAATCAACTTTGGCTAGCCAATGTTAACATAAGAGCGACAGATGCTGACATGATAATTATTTAATATTTTTCTAATTTATTTTAATATTTCGATCTTTAGATTTAATCCTCGTTGTTTATTCAACGTTATTCTTGTTTATTTTAGCGGGATAAATATCTCATACTAACGGTCAACTATCTGGTTAGGATTGTGTTTCCAGGTTAAATTATTGACCATCAATCACAAAGAAATTCTCATTACTCTCCAAATGAGGAATCTTGATTGATTGACAATAACCCCATAGATAATTTTCTTTGGTAGAAGCTTGATTTATAGTGTTAATAATTTGATTGTATGGGTAAACAAATCCTCTCAAATCTCTGGTTCCTCTCACCTCAACGGCTCATGATCTTTATTTGACAATCAACCATTAGCTAGTTTTGGAGATTAATTCTCGGAGTGATTCTGTCTAGTAAGAAACTTGAAAGATGAGGAGTATATAAAGAGTACTAGGTTCAAAGAGAAGAGAGAGATCAAGAGATCAATATCCATATCTCAAGAGAGCTCCATATATTTTAATTATCTACTCATGCTTAAAGTGAGATCTTATAAGACATAGTAGG